>JBBPDE010221922.1:0-13421 GCA_037974605.1 Nannopetersius ansorgii | reverse complement strand
TTTCTTTTTTGCATATATATATATATATATATATATATATATACACACACACACACACACACACACACACATTTAGCCAAAAAAAACGCACATGAATTACAGTACGGTATATATACACACACACACAATCACAACATCAAAAACAGGCAGGAGAGATAAACCTCAACAGTGTCACCAAGTTCGAACACAAACACAGCAGAGTCTTTTTGAACCAACAATGTTGTGCTAAGATAGCCGCTTTCAGACTGTGGTATTGTCTAAAATAATTAATTAGAATTTAGCTACCTTCTTCCTGGTCTTTCATGTTTCTGGTTAGTCGCATTAGACTGCACTATAAAGACAAAGTGGTAATTTGATCTCAAAAACTCAGCCTTTGAAGTGGTTAAATTGCACTCAAGTTTTATACAGCAGGTTATATTTTACATGTACAACTACACAGGGCTGAACGATTTGCAAGTTTTACACTGAAACAGCAACTTCAAAGATTTTCCAAATTACATTTCCTTACATTTTTATTAGATTAGATTACATTTTATTAGTTATCATTTGTTCTGCTGAAAGTTTTAAGGGGGAAAATGTACCATAATGTGATACCAATCAGAAAAAAACAACCAAAATTAATTTGACATCTGGCATGCCACGGTCTGCAATACAGCCTCAAGCCAAAAACAGCAGACATGTTGGTCTTCTTTTTTAATGACCACAGGCCTGGACCTCAAATATTGAAAAATGACCCAATTTAAATCCAAGTCACAATTGTGTTCATCTCTCTAACACCAGTTCAAGAGAATTGAATACAAAGCAAAGTCTTCAATGCAAAGAAAACAAAGTTTTCAAAGCAAAAACATTACAGAGAAATATCAGAAAATAGAGCTGAATAAAATGGGGATATCTTGGGATGAACTGGAATAAAAAAGTAACTTTAGCTTAGTCTTACCTTCAGAAAGATGACCTTCAGCTCATTCGGGTCGGCCCTTTTGGTTGATTGCACCTGTAAAAGCGAAAAGACTTCAGTTCTTGCAGCGAAAGATTCACTACTACCACAATATTGCTACACCACAAACACTACTATACCACTACTGCAGTAGTACTTCCACACTACTATTACAGCTACTACTACAACTACTAAACTACTAGTAGTAAACTAGCATCACCATACTACTACTACTACTACTAATAATAATAATAATAATAATGCCACCCTACTACTATCACCATAAAACTACAGAACTACTACTACTCAACCTCCCTGAACTTATTGATCTGTGGCAGTGAGGCCTCCTGTACTACAGGCTGGAAACCACCCCCAAGACCAATACCTGCAGGACAAGGACACTTTAAGGTCCTCAAGAGTGTCTTACAGGACTAGAACAACAAAAGGCCAAAGACAGGTATCAGAACCTCCACGAGACCTCGACGACCTGCCTCAGATAATTCAGATAAGCTGGTTAACAAAAACCGGCTTCAACCAAACAAACCAGTTCAGCACCAGTACAGCCGGGTACACTGCCAGTCCCAGCGTACTGCCAGGTACACAGAACGAGCTGCCAACACCTTGAGGCAGAACAACGAGAACTACCAGAGATATATGGAAGTCCCTGTAATTCTCCTCTCTCTGCTCCTCCTTCAGCTCCGAGCTGCTTTACAGGAGCTCTGAGAGCAAGAACGCACTGCTACAGCCTCAGCTCCAGCCCACTTCTCCACACAGAACCATTCAGTCCCCTGTACCATCCCAACCAGCCACAACACAGTAAACTAGTCTCAAATCCCCGCAAAAAGCCTGTTTTTTTAGTCTGGTGATGTTTAAGCCGGAGTCACCTTGGCCGCCATGCTGCACGTGTGACGTCACTGGCGTCCTGAATCATTTGTTTGAGCCGGTTCATTTTAATGAATCACTCAAACCGATTCACTGGCTCAAATGAATCCCACTGTTTTTGCGTTCATAGCATGGATTCTGAGTAAGTTCGAAATGAAAATCACAGTTATTTAACCCAAATTATACAATAACAACAATATTTTTTATCATTAGTATTTGTATTATCATTAGTACTATTATTATTAGGGGGTAATTCACTTTTCTCTCTCTCTCTTTAGACGGTGGCTGTTTTTTTTTCAGAATCAGAATTTTATTGGCTGCTGCTACTAGGATCTCCAGTGTGTACACACATGAATAGTACATATATATAATTATCAGTTTCTCTGCGTTAGTTACCCCTTTCTTTAATGATCAGGAACCCCCGCCAGACTACCGCTGAGCTATTTCTTTTCTTTCCCCAGTCCCGACACTGACATGGCGGTGGCATGTACTGCTCTTGTGTTCCGGAATAGCACACACATGTCATGTGGAGTCCAAGTACGTACTGCATACCAGGGTCCAGGGTATATATATATATACAAAAGTCCAGCATGACTGCACCAGTGCACAAAGAGAACTCCATGAAGACGTGGTTGGATGAGTTCGGAACTGAAATGGAGATAGTGAATCAGGCCTTTTCGTCCAACATCAGTGTCTGACTTCATAAATGCTCTACAGAATGAATGGGCACAATTTCCCACAGAAATATAAAATCTTGTGGAAAGCCTTCCAAGAAGAGCTGAAGCAGTTAGAGCTGCAAAAGGACGACCAAAGCCATATTAAAGTCCCTGGTCAGGCGACCCAAAACTTTTGTCCATGTAGTATTTTTGTGCCACTAAAAATCCAACCTATGGTGGACCAGGAACGAGAATCAGTTTGTTGAATCGATTTATGTCATTAGTTTGAATCTTTGAAAGGAAAGGTTAAAAGGAGTCGGTTGGAGAAACAGAATCAATCCTCCCATCAGTGCTGTGGTGTCGAGGTCAGGAGGGTCAGTGTCCCACGGGTGGTGTATATTAACCCAAATTCGCTATTACACATAAGTTCACCCTCCCCAACAAGACGCCGTGTTTACACCTGATTCTCGGTGTTAAAAGTCGATAAGAGTGCGAGTGAACTTCGTTCTGAGTGTCGGATGTAAGAGTGAGGCTGTGGGAGGGGCTTAGGTTGTGTTTGAGCACACCCTGTGAAATTGTGTCTCCGCATTTAACCCATTCACCAAATGAAGCAGTGGGCAGTATTGGTGTGCGATACCACAAAATTTGGTATCCATCCGATACCAAGTAAATACAGAGCCAGTATCGCCGATACCGATACTTTTTTTTTTTTTTTACTTTTTATAGGTGGATGCATCATCAAAATGCTAAATCTGAATGAATTTACTTGTTTTTGTGTTTATTCCTTTGAATTATTAATTAATTAAAACCCAGGAAAGAATTTGAGCAAAGTTATGAATAGAAATATACTTTATTATCATAATAACAATAACAATAAAACCATAATAATTAAAAAATAATTTTAAAATAAACAATTAGTGAAATTACAACAAATAAAGTGCAGTTAAAACAACCCCCAAAGAAATAAGGAATAAAGAAATATAAATAATTAACACGTCTATTTGTTGCTGAAATACAGTAATCATCACAGTTAACACAAAAGGGTAATTATACTCAATCAAATCGGAGCCGTATTATATGCAAAATATTTGTTTCAATTCCAGTAAATTTATTCATTTAAATAACACCTTTCAGTGGGATAAATGTCCTGTATCTAGGTCGTAGCATAACTTGTACTTTCTGAGTTGGCTGAAGTAACAAATGACCAGCTGCACTTTGAAAATTAATATAAATTAATGCCAAAGACTAAAATATTACTTTTACCACAATTATCTACCTGGATATTCTCTGCCACACTGAAAGGCTTCTGCCAGTGACCTCTGCCTCTGGGACGGGGTCTGGGTCTGTCGGTGTGGTGGTGTGTGTGGGTGGGGGTTCTCTCCTCCTCTCTCCTAAAAGCTCAGTATTATATTTTTTATGACTTTTCATATGTTTGTTTCATATAAATTTGTTGTGCCTCCAGTGTGTTTAACAGCCTTTTTACAAATGAGAGCTGGCTGTTGTTTCATTTTCAGGCTGAAAATATAGACACACGGCGCTCCTTCTCCTCTCCTCCGTCTCTCTCTGTATGTTCTCTTCTCAGTCTCTCTCTCTCTCTCTGTGTGCGCTGCTTGCTCGTGTTGCCTGGCTCTTAAGTCACGTGACAGTAAAACATCAAAACACAGGAGGGGGAGGAAGAGAAGAGTGTTCCGTGCTGTGACTGGAGAGGCACTTGTAAGTACCGGCACTAAAGTATCGATCTTGTGACACTGGTATTGATCAGTATCAATACTAACTTTGATATCGATAGTATCGATATTTGGATCGATCCGCCCACCACTAGCAGCCAGGAACACAGTGACTAGGAGTAGGGTATGGAGACGGTACCTTGCTCAAGGGTAACTCTGTAGGGCCATTGATATTTACTGGATTCGAACCCACAAACTTCTGATCCCTCAGAACTAAGCCACGTGCCACCCCAGAGGGAGGGCAAATGACTAGTGTTTACATTTTACTCTTAATTAAACAGGTAGTTTTGCCTTAATCCAGGGAATCACAAAGCCAGTCATTTTTGTTACCATTAATAACTATAGTCAGTAATAATTGAGGCAGAGGGTGGCCTAGTGGTTAGGTCATGGGTTTGAATTCTAGGACTAGGACCCTATGGTACCCAGGAGCACAGTACCATCCCCACACTCTGCTTCCCAGGTGTGGCATTCACTGGCTGCCCACTGCTTCACTTGGTGAATGGGTTTTAACCAAAGAAATAATTTCTAATTGTTCACATTGTGCTCTGCTTTACTAATGTATTATTTCTTTTGCTGTATAGATTATGTCTCATTCATTTAAAATGTTTTAAGTCCTCTTTCAGTTTTAGTAAACAAAAATAACTGGAAAGTCAGTAAGGGGGTATTCCATGAAACATGATTAAGGGAAAGTCTGACTTATTTCAAGGGCAAGTAAAGCCAAGTAAGTCAGGCTTTCCCTTAATCCTGCTTCATGGAATACCCCCCCCATGTCTAAAAGTCTCAGGATTCTCTGGTAAATAGTAATCAAATGTCTTAGACTGCAAAAGTAATTCCTCGTAGTCAGAGGACATTATGACGTAATGTCACTCTGGTACCACTAAAAACCCAAACAATGTTACACTGTAATTATATTACTACAGTTTTCTTTACTATTATAAACAAAGAGTTTTGCAGCCTGCACCTGTAATCTAATGACAGCATGCAGTATTGTCATGAAAAGGGTGGTGTAATGGTGAAACTTGTAATAGTTTATTTGTTGTTTTTTTGTGGTCAGCAAACAAATAAGCATCCTAATAATACAAGTGTGCTCACTGGTACAGTAAAAACCTGTTTATTGAATTTTCTCTGATGCACCCAAATGAAATCCTTCATGACACACTTACGGTTCATTCAAACCAAAAGGCCTGTCTTTTTGCCATTTCTGGTCAATATCAGGAAAGTTAAACAATATCAAATTAAAAAGCCAAATAACAATACTTTATAAACATTTCCCACATTCTTTGTCTTTTATCTACAACCCAACTGTTATTTACAAAGTATACAAAAGCGCTTTTAAAGTCCAAGGAACATCAGCAGTCTTGTCAAAGTCTCTGAAAGCAGAATCCAGACGGAGACGGAAAAAGTCCATTCAGACAGGTGTCATGTGGCACCCCCTACTGTACTCTATACTTGTAGAACCAGCAAAGGCCTCTGGTGAAGTTCCAGCCCAAGGTGATGGAGAGGATATAGAGAAGCACAAGCAGAGCGAAAGGGTAGAGGAGAATGACTGTGTTCTTTAGGAAGGGCAGGGCTAGAAAAATAAAAAGAGAGTTTAGATTAGTATACTTTAAAAAAATCAATAGGTTTAATTATCTCCGGATACACAATTAAGTACATTCAGTAAACTAGCAAATTTAGTAAATGTCGACAAAATGCATGTAATGGCTTAAATAATTCCTATCATGTTTTGTTAAAACATGAACACTGAAATCATTTGTTTCTTTTTTACTGAACCTCTTGTATTTTTTTTAAAACACAACACACTAATACTGTTGTAATATTGCATTACCTCCAGTGCTGCTACTACTACTACAGATTACTGAACTGTAAAAAAGATGCTACATCTATATGGTTATTTCACTTACTCATATTTGAGACAAAATGAACAGCAGACAATACTAATAATATTAAATTATTAATGAAAATAAGACAAATAACTGCAGTTTGGAAAAGCATTAAAATGAATACAATAAAAACAATAAGACAAACTTACCACTATAGCCAAGGAATGTGATGTATATGTAATAGCCGATGGCAATAAGCCACAGTGTATTGCCCACAAAATATCCCAGGAACCATTCGGAGTTTATGACCACAATGTCTGTTTAAACAAATATGATCAGTCAGTCACATACACCACTGAACAGAATGACCTTGTGTGTGTATTCCAATTATGAAAGGGCTACTCACGGTTGATAAAGAACAGCTGCAGAAAATGTAGGATGACCAAAAGAGGGTAGAAAGCATTCAAATGTACATCAAAAGCATAGCCCCACTCCACATCATAATCTTTACTGCGATGCTTCATGAGGTATTTATTAGTGATGATCCTAGAAAACAGACAAATACACAACAAAATAGACACAATGAAGCAAGAAAAAAGAAATCATTATGCCTTGTTATGTTTCAAGAATAGGTATTATGCTTTTGGCCTCACCACATGAGAGTGGAAATGAGCAGCCCCACTCCGATACAGTCGATGAACACCACCCACAATAACAGCTTCAGCGTTTCTACAAAGCCCATATCCAGAACCAGGCCAAAGCCCACTGTGGACACTGCAGGAAAAAAACAAAACAACACATTCACTCTCATTCACTCAAAACAAAAGCAGGGCAATGGGTTGCATGTTGCCTGTTGTCCTAGTTCACTTGTGTGTTCACAGCTCATAGGGATTTCATTTAATTCAGGTTTGTTAAGAGCTAGGGATGGACATTCTGCTACTTGAATATACATATAATAAACATTCAGTATCCCGAAAAGATAATATTTTATATTTTCATTAATAAGAACATTGAAGGTTTGATTTGTATCTGTTCAACGTTTTAATAAATTAGTGGTATAACTATGAATGTGCATTATTTAGCACACTACTGGCTCACCTACTGCTGCATAAGACACCCTGCATGTACCCCTCTACCATGACTGGTTAAAAAAAAAAAGTTTTTGCGATGAAGCTAGTAATACATTCCATGACTGTTGGAATAATTAGCATATAATAAGCATTTTTTTAAGAAAAGGTGGTAGCTGACTGACACTGATCATTATATCTATTCCACAGTGTGGTCTGTCTGACTTAAAAATATTAAAACAATTACCTGATTGGTCCCTGCGGTTTAATAAAATCCGTATGCAAGTCTATTGCAAATCTAATATTACTCATGAGTCAAATATTTGATGTGACTGAAAAAAAACTGAAAGCAGATCTGAAATCAGCATGAAAAACTGGTTTGGAAAAGTGTGTTGTTTAGACACACTTATGATTAGGGTTTCCTATGATACAAAAAAAATGTAAATACACTGAAATGGAAAATAAACCATTTCTTTCTTTTTTGTTCAGGTAGAATTTTTAGAACAACAAATCAAATAGAAGAAATACTAAAATGATTTGTAAACCTGTATATTTAAATAACCACGCTCATCCCTATTAGATACGATCCCTGAGTTCCCACTGTACTGACCACAGAGCCAGATGCTGAGCAGCACTAGAAAAGCAGGGTCGTCTCGAGCCCACTGGTCTTTGGTCTGTTTCCTGTAGTGGAAGTTGCGGTAAACCCTCTGTGGCGAT
This sequence comes from Nannopetersius ansorgii, assembly GCA_037974605.1. Taxonomy (NCBI): domain Eukaryota; kingdom Metazoa; phylum Chordata; class Actinopteri; order Characiformes; family Alestidae; genus Nannopetersius; species Nannopetersius ansorgii. The sequence continues at coordinate 5,615 of JBBPDE010221922.1, read as the reverse complement.
GTGAACAGGTAAAGCATCTGCCACATGGCAAACTCAAAGTCCATCTGTTTGAAGTGCAGGAGTCTCCGTAGGTATTTGTAGCGCTTTGCGCCAGCTGTGTGCCGTGCCGCATCCCGTGAGTTCAGGCTGCCATTGCCCTCTCTCTGGGGGGAGAATGTGGTGGTGGGCAACATACTGCTGCAGAACAAGAGGAAGTGGGTTAATCCAAGGAAGCTGACAAGCTAAAGAATTACAACAATACATATGTACATGCACTGTTCATCCACTGTATAGGTGTGCATTTATATGCAGCCCATCTGCTGTAGCACAAATATCAGTCCCTCAATAATTACTAGTAAGTCTGATCCACACTCCATTACCCCACATGTAGAAACACACGGCTGACAAAATGACACAGTTATGAGCTAGTCTTTACAGAACTTGATCGGCTTCATTTTTTCTTTCCCCCTTTCTTCTCCCGACTGACCCCATTTTATGGACTCATGTTGTCCAGAAACTTGTTTCCTCAAATTGTGAGTCGCTTTGGATAAGTATCTGTCAAATTAATGTAATGTCATGTAATGTAATGTTTCGTTTCAAGACAAACCCTCTGCAGTCAAAGATCATGCAAAGCGGACAATTGAAGTGTGCAGTACAGCAGTCCTAAGCCATTAAACTGTTCATGCTCGCCTGATTCACTAATAAGTAACAGTTCTGATCTGATGTGTTTGAGCAGGAATTCATATAAAATGTTTAAGCTCTCCAAGCTATCAGTTCTGGTCTTGGAAGGTAAAATTTCAGCACAGTTAATTGATTTTCCTGCTTAAAAACACCTTATTCAAACAGGTTTAGCTGGTGTGTTAGAGTTAAAAAGAATCATTTACCAGGACTGAAACTCATGACCACTGACTTACCACTTTGGTAACACAAATAAATTTAACCCATCTATTTATTCATTTACATTTCAGGATCTAAATGGAAATCAAGCAGTTGAAATAAAGATAAACACTGCAATTATGTAATCAGGAGTGACAATTTAAACCAAGAATCTATGAAGTGTTGTCAAGTCAAGTAGATATTGTCATTTCAGCCATATGCACCCAATACCCGTGAAACAATATGTTTCTCCAACACAAAAACAGGACAGAATACCAACAGACCATGTGGAGTGGAGAGTACAAGAAAATCGCAAGAGCAACAAGACAACAGGACAAGACAACATTTACAGTACTAGCCTGAATGAACACAGTATTATGACAGGTGTTTATGTTGTGTTAATGACGTGTGTGCCGTGTGATCAGACAAGGTGTGTCTGTTCAGTGTTTGTAGCAATACACTACAACGTGCAGTATAAATAAAACATTTCATACATATTGTGTTTTTTACATTATTTTTATTATACCAGACGTGGAAATGATAAGGTATAATTTAGATATAAGTGCATACATACTATTAATAACTACTACTAATAATACAGTACTAAATAAAAAACGCGCAACAAAATAACAGGACATTATAACATTTAGTGCAAACGACTAAATCTACAGTAGTAGCCAGAATGAATACAGTATTATGACATACTATATTTTAACAATAGCAATAAATGATTATTCAAATACTGCAGCAGCGGGACAGACAATGTGTAGCATAATAAATAGAGGGGTATTTCCAGAAGTAATGAAAGAGCAATGATGCTTGTAAATACTCTAGGGTTGAAAGGGGACCCCTCGTTTGAAGCTAATGAAGGTATAAACACCTGATATAAGCAACTCTTGGTGGAGTCTCAAGTGTTTCTGAGGCCTCGCTGTTTACCGTTTTAAACCTCCCCTACGCAAGTTTTATAAAGGACTCCATTATCCACTCAATTTTTACACCTTTCACAAATTCAACAGTTATACGTACCTGCTATCCAGCAGTATTTCCACGCAGAATGGACAAATTCGTCCTTTTTCCCACAACTACAGCCTCTACTCTGCTCCTCCAACTTCCTGTCTCATCCGAACACGTCCACATCTGCGTTACTACGTTACAGCGTCGTTACGTCACTACGTTTTTGTCGTCAAAGGCGAGACGGGAAATGTAGTACTAGTAGGGGACGCGTGTTTTTTTATGTATTTAACCCTCTGATGCATGCAGTTTGAAATTCTTAGTCAAGATTTTTTAAATGTGTTTTTCCTCCTCTGTTTCTATGTATTTTTTCAGAAAGTTACAGAAATGTCCACTACAATGGACTACATGTACTTAAGCACTCATATAAACTTAATGTAAGTTATTCAAACTGAGTTTTATAATATTTCCACAAGCAACTACTTCACTGTATTCTCTGCAAACCACTTTAAGATAATTTTACACACACTCTGGATACACTGAGCACACACTGTCCACATACTCTGCACATCCTGCACAAACTCTCCACACACTTCTTAGTAAAAATGATCATTTTGTCATATTTTTACACAAACTGCACAAATATTAAATCTAATCTGCACAAATATAAAAAAAATACTTAAACACAAGTCCAAAATGTTCAGAATTAAAACCAAAATTGTCATAATAAAAGATGAATCTACTACATTACTTGTGTTGGAAATATACAAAATAATGCATGGTGTCCACTTTGGTGGACATATACTTAATCGCTGCTTTACTACTTATTTTAAACAAAATTTTAAAAATAAAGAAACAATATTGTTATTTAGATACTCCTCCATATCATCTTATTTTTTCCCCTAGGGTTCTCCTAGAACAGAAGGATTAAAATGATATTCCAGGAGTGGTCAACAAGTGTGTTTCTTTGTCGGCCATAACAACTGAAAGAACCTCAATGGAGGGGAGCAGGAGAGAACATTCTAACGGCATAGAAACCACTGCATTCAGGAGAAAATGACTTTTAAACAGCTGTAGTGACCGCTATGCGCCAGAGGGTTAAGGCACATACATTATTAGATATTAGGGCTGTAACGCTACATGTATTGGTACCGAACCGTCACGGTACATGGGTCAAGGTTCGGTACATGAAGTCTTTCGGAGAATACACAGTACAACGTGACGTGATTGAAGTAATACGGAATCACAGAGGGACCAAAAAGAGCAAGTAAATCATAAACCTGGGTCGTAATGTGGTGCAATAGTGCCACCTACTGCCATAACACTTCTGCTGCCTTACACATACATGAAAATATAAGCGAGAGTGTGTGTTTACTGGTTAATACACTGATGTTTATTTAAAATAAATGAAAACAAACCAAGACCCATTCTTTAGAACTTTTTGTTGCTTAACTTTGCTGTATCGTGAACCGTACCGAACCGTGACATCTGTGTACCGTTACACCCCTATTAGGTATCATCTAGTAATTTGAAGGGTACCACATAAATGCTTTAGGAAATCCATTAGGGAATAATGTTGCAACCAAGTTACAATAATGTTGTACTTGGTTTTCAACATGGTTTAGATAGGTGGTACATATCAGAGGAACATAGATTACGTGTCAGAACCCAATATTTCACTAATAATCAGGTAACTGGAAGCAGATGTTTTTATATGCCTCCTGTTTAACTTATTAATGACTGATTAATTAAAATTATTTTGGATGCAGCTTAACCAAGTAAAATTAATACAAGTCTGCGCTCGCACTCAACTATCTTTGCTTGTGTCTGCAGTGTGGAATTTTAAATCCAATAGAGGGCCCTATAATACTATGGTTTTCCAGCTCCAGTCCTGCAGTCCATCTGCACTGCATAGTTAGGTGCTCTGCTGGGGCTTATTAGAGGATTAGGTATAGCACATTTGCTTTTTGTCTTGAAAGAATGCTTTAAATACCCTTCTAATTATATTTAAGGATGAAAAAGCGAATGCTCAGTTAATGAGTGGGTACTGATGAAGATATGTCTGTGAATGTGTGAATGTGTGGGTTGTTATTTATTGCTTTGCTTAAATGATTTTTATCATTTTTTAAATGGTGACATGTAATTATAGAGGATCAATAGTGAATGTAATAGTATTGTGTCAGCCTTGAATGACCCCACTCTTTTAAGTGAATTGTGGGATAATTAAAAAAAAAACTTAATACACGGCAGACTGTTAAAATGAACCTGTCAGCAGCAGGCAGGAACTCAATCCTCTGACCGTGACTGAATTTTGTGTTAATGAAGTGTTTGCCTTCACTTGATGTATCAGTGAAGACAATGATTTGCTATTTATATTATTTGGCTGTTATGGATTGATTAAAGAAAAAAAAACACATTTTCTACTTACCTTCTAGTGGCATGCAGTTTATTTTGGTTTTAATTATTCCGAACAAGCTAAGTAATTAATTTTTTGGATATTCTATCATTTATTTTATTATTATATTTTATTTGAACATCACATTTATGCACTTAGGCCCCATCACTGTGTCTGTGTAGCGTTTGTGGAAACACTACAATGTTCATTATAAATTAAGGGTTAATGCATCAAATAGTGCTTGATCTTTTTACATGTAATCTTTTCATACCAGACCTAATGTAACATTATGGTATAATTGTTATGGAAATGATATGGCTTGGTATAATTACAAGGAATAATTTAGGTGATATATGTGCACACAGACTAATCATTTATCTAAAAGGTGCTAAATATGGCTGAAGTATAACTTGCAGAAATGGTAAAATGGAGAGTGGTTTGGGTGCTGAAAGAAGTAGCTGATCTTGGTGAACTGAGCCAAATGATCTGGATCTGTAAAAAAAAAACAGAATTCCCATCACAGAGCAATAACATATACGTTGCTATATCACAGAGCATTTAGAAAAGGCGAGACAGGTCTTAAAGTCCGCCTGCCTTATCTTAGTAATGCTAGACAGTTATAGTCCTGCTACCCACTCTGTTGTCAATGCTATATTGGATGTATGTTTAAAACGTTCACTCAGAATGTATTTTTGTGCTCCACTGACATAGTTGTTACTGAGGTAAGCTCTGCTGGCACGTGCAGGAAAAGGTTTACTCATGACAGAAAAAGACCAGAATAAAATCCAGGACAGTCCTATAAAACAGAGTAGGATGCTGAAAGAGGACAACAAAATGCATGTTCCAATGTTACTTTGCACGGCTGTCATTTTGCTGTGTACACGGGAGTAGCGACAGTTCGAAAATTTTAAGGAGCGCCGCCTAATTCATGTTTTTGGTATTCACTCTTGGATCGGTGGGTGTTTTTTTAAAGCACACTGTTTCTTTGTCCTGGATGATTTGACTATATCTCTTACAGTTCTGAGTGTGTGTTAGATCTGGTGAGTGTATAGTGTCCATTTCTCACACATGAACACACTACAGCACAGCACGATACGGCAAGAAGAGAGAACAGCGAGAAATTCTTTACCCATTCACCAAGTGAAGCAGTGGATTGCCACCAGCGGGGTGGCCAGGGAGCAGTGTGTGGGGATGGGACTTTGTTCAAGGGAACCTCAGTGATGCCACTGGCAGTCCTGGGACTCACAACCTTCCAATCACAAGGGCATCTCCTTAATCACCAGACCACCAGCTGTATGGACCACTATAACAATAGTGTGCCCATGAGACACATGATCTTAACAACAACAACAACAACAACAATAATAATAATAATAATAATAATAATAATAATAATAATAATAATAATAATAAT
>JBBPDE010221889.1:0-13423 GCA_037974605.1 Nannopetersius ansorgii | reverse complement strand
GTTACAGAAAAATTTCTGCTGCTTTGAAGGTCCCAATGAGCACAGTGGCCTCCATCATCCATAAGTGGAAGAAGTTCGAAACCACCAGGACTCTTCCTAGAGCTGGCCAGCCATCTAAACTGAGTGATTGGGGGAGAAGGGCCTTAGTCAGGGAGGTTACCAAGAACCCAATGGTCACTCTGTCAGAGCTCCAGAGGTCCTCTGTAGAGAGTGGAGAACCTTCCAGAAGGACAACCATTTCTGCAGCAATCCACCAATTAGGCCTGTATTGTAGAGTGGCCAGACGGAAGCCAATGCTTAGTAAAAGGCACATGGCAGCCCACCAAAAGGCACCTGAAGGACTCTCAGACCATGATAAACAAGAGATTGAACTCTTTGGTGTTTGGAGGAAACCAGGCACCACTCATCACCAGGCCAATACCATCCCTAAAGTGAAGCTTGGTGGTGGCAGAAAGAGAAATGAGTCTCCTTTCAAATTAACTCAGCGTGTGAACATAAAAAGAACCGATTTCCCTTTCTGTTGCTCCACTTTTTGGACTACATCTAGAGGACCATTCAAAGAGAACATTATTTACCATTCAAAATTGCTGCCTTTTTCCTTCCTTATTGAACAGAAAACTCCACAGCACACACACTCTTAGGGCGTTCACATATAATCCTCTTTAAAGGAACCAAACTCAGTCCTCTAGAAGTGGTCCAAAAATGTGGACCAACAGAACGGGAACTCTTTTTCTTTTCACAGTTCATTTGAAAAAGAGGACTCTGTCCTCTTTCTGGCCCACTTCAACTCAGCTGGGGTTCACACTTTAGTTCATCCAAACTGCTGCTGCTGTCTCTTCATGTTCCCCATTCTCTACCAAACTTCTACATTTTGCACAAAGATCTATGCTACTATTTTTCTGGAGATTAAGAATGATTTGAGGCTGAGGAACTTGGTAGAGAAACAAGATCTTGACAAGAACCTGTCAGGGTTTTGTTTGGGTACTCTTATTTTGGCTTCTGATGTACAGGTGTTTGTTTTAGTTCTAGTATAAATAAGATCCTTTAGTTTAGTTAGGTCGTGGGTTCATCGTTACATTCTGTTTTGCTTTACGTTAATAAAGACCAAGAGAAAAGACGTCTACATGTGTGACTCCTGCTGTTATGGTCCACGACGCAATGTAACAGATGAACCCACCTCAACAAGCAAAGGAAACGATCCAGCAAGGAGCAGTTCCGCCCCGAAGGAACTCCTCCTCGGGGCCTGGACAACTGCCCTGCTGCGAGGAGGGGCTAGGAATGAGGTAAGCCGGACCCAGCTTGAGTGGGTGCAGCGAGACTCACTTCAGGTCCGTCCCAGTACGAGGAGCAGGAAGGTGCATGGAGAAAGCCGCTCTCTGAGGCAACACGAGGCAAGTACGCTGGAGAGGAGAAACAGTGAAAGGTCCTTGCTCTCTCCGGAGCTCCTGGTCCCAGACCATGTTGTGACACACACGAGCAGCGAGGCAGCACCCAAAAGTGCGTTCCCGAGCATCGCCAAGGCTACACCCGAGAGCAGAAAAGTGGCTGCAGACACGAAAGGAGTGAAGGTGGAAAGCCAGCGTCCCGTGCCCGCACACCGGAGAAGACGGTTGCAGCTTCCTACTCCTGCTCCCCGGCTTCACGCTCTAAACCTTCCCAAACTTTTTTGGGGGGGGGGTAATGAGGTTTGCAAGGGCAACAGTGGGGCTTTGGGAATAGGGAGGCCCACGAAGAGGGGCCTACACCAGCGGGCACGAGAGCGCCATGAGGGGGCCCACAGAGAGGGCTCCACACCTGAGTACATGAGAGGGCTCAGGGAGAGACGCGAGGCAGCCCATGAAGGGGGCTCCACACCAGCAGGCACAAGAGGGCTCTGCCTAAAGGGCCAGGTCTGTGATGGGCTCTCAGCAGAGGGGTTTCTGTTTCTGTTTAGTACAAAAAATAGGAACCAGGTACCCACAAACTATAGTAGCGAGGATTTTATTTTTCAACAATAAAGTAGGAATCATTTTGGACAAGAAATTTAAACTAGAAAATTCTCCATATTTGCTGCCTGATTCAGCAGTCACAGATACTATTCAAAACATGGCCATTCGTTTTTTGCTTTTTTCCATGGCAATATGTTTTTTAGGCATTTTAGTTATATTTAGAAAAATAGAATTTACTAATTTTGTAACATACATAACATATATTCAGCTACATTTCCATATAAAATATAACTATATATATATTTTTGTACTGTCCAGAGAACACAAAGAAAGCGCATCTTGGGATGGTTAAATACTGCTGTACTCAGAGGCGGGAGGTTAGAAAGTAGCCCATCTGAGAATGTTATTTATTGCTGCTGATAGGCTGCTTTTTAGGCATTTTTATTTATCACGACAACTGTCACACTTTGTCCTAGTCTGGATCGGAAGGAGTAAAGAGAGGCACATGTTCAGACGGTCATAACACAGGGGATTTATTACTAACAAAGAGGAAACAAGATAGAACTTACAAAAGGCATGTTTGACCAAACATAGGTTTAGAAAGAACTAGGGACATAAAACAAGACCGAGATGAGTGCATGCTCCCATAACCAGACCTAAGACAACCCAACCTAAATACACTCAGTGTAAAAACAGTAAACCAATGATCAGACAGGAGTGATTAACTAAAACGTCGTCCAGCTGGCGAAGGAGAGTACAGTTCATGGTCCTGCAGCGACCTCTAGTGGCCTCTGACTGGAATTGTGACAACAACATGGTTTTTCACTATACGCGGGTGCTCACGGAACGTAACCCCTGCGAAAAGTGGGGGGTTACTGTATATGAAAAACTCCAATCTGCTTTCTGGCCCTATTCATGCACACCCTTAGTAAAGATAGCAAATTATCTTTTACTGTCCACTGACAAAGGATTTGCCTCTTTACTGGTTCTGCTGGACCATAGTGTGGCATATGACCCCATTGACCATTCTATTCTACTTAACATCAAGAAAACCTGGTTGGAGTCACTGGAACAGCCTTATAATGGTTTAGATATTACCTAACTGACTGCAATCACTTTGTATGAATTAATGGAGAATCTTCAGCACCTACCAAAGTAAAATACAGTGGCCCAGCAAGTTTCTATTTTAGGACCTCTTTTATTTACTGTGTACCTACTGGCATTAAGAATGATGGTCTGGAAATGCAGGATTAATGTCCACTGCTACACAGACGACACAGCTTTATATCTCTGCCAACCCAGATGATAAACATAGATTAAACAAAATTGCAAAAGCTGCAATAAAACTGTCAGGACTAATGCATGATCTTGCCAGTTCCAGAGTTCTACAATGTCTAGTGTAAAAAAAGAAAACATAAATATAAAGTTCTACTACTGGCATATAAAGACTTGAATGGCGTAGCACCTGAATACCTTCAGACGCAGTCTCAGTTTTAAGTCCAGGTTGAAAACCTACTTGTTTAGTCAGGGTTTTGTTATATATATTTTTTTCTTGTTAGATGAAGGGTGTAAAGCTGGGAGGTGGTGGGCACTGAGAATTCAAGTAAACTGGGATGCTGGGGCTGTCACACCCCCCACTTCTCACCATCAATCAAGTTTGTTGACGGTGGAGTGGAGGGCGCTAGTGTCTCAGGGTGCGCTTTCAGCTCTGTCCCTTTCTAACTAGGACGTTATAGAGAGGCATGCTGGAGTCTCAACTTGCACTCAGTACAATATAAGCAGAACTTTTTTTTTACCAAGGGAACCACTGCACATACGTCTCACTCGACCAATCACTATTGGGACCCCAGGCCACCACCTTCCCAGGTCTGCAATAACTGGTGCCCCATGCCTAGATGTCCTTGACTGGTTCGGCTTCTATGACCCCTCGTCCCCTTCCCCTTTCCAAAGGCAATTGCTGTTTAAAGCTCCAGTGGCTGTTATGGACTAGAGATTCACAGATACTCTTATTGACTCTTAACTCTGTTAGCCATCAATGGCTGATCTGTGGACATGATTAAGGGATTTTTAGTTATCTCAATTGAGACTTTCTTTTCTTTTCCATCTAGGTCGACCAGAGGAGGATGGGTTCCCCTTTTGAGTCTTGGTTTCTCTCAAGGTTTTTCCTCACCTCCTCACCTTTCTCACAGCCATTTGCTGTGCATTTACATCATGCAGTACCTCTCTGGGGTCCTATTTGGTGTGGCAACTTTGTTGTTTTTCTTTGAGCTTGTTAAAACAGGCCTGGAGCTAGCACTGTGCACAAAGATAATTTTTACAATCTTAGATATGAACAAACTCCAGTGTACTTCCATAAGCTTATCCTGAGAGAGGTTTGATGGTGCTGCTGGGTGCTCAAGGTTCATTCCATCTCTTCCTTCTTGAGCCCTCCTCTTCTTCATTAGTGCAATGAACATATTAGATTGAATGAGATGCCCAGCAGTCATTAGAATTGATCATATACCATGTGATGTTCACATTTGCAGAGATCTATGGCACAAACAATGGCTTCGATGAAATTCCACAGTTTACAATGTCATGATTTCATGTTCTGTACAGCTGATGAAGAGGAAGATTCCATTGGTTGATGTTTCCAATGCCTTTTCAAATATCTGTCTCAACAATGCCCTTTCACAACACAAGTCGAACAGACATTGTCTTATTTCACTGCCGATGATTCACCGTTCTGCATTCTGTTCAATCTCAAGTCACACAGCTCACCAGGGTGTAAACATTCCAGTGTCCACAGTTCAGAGTTCTGTGTAACAGGCTGCATGTGGTTAACACTTTGGATACTGTACTGTAGTTGGAGGCACAAGGACCCACCACCTAATGTACCATTTTGTGACTAGAACCTTCCAGGTTTCACAATCTTGTCACACCATGACTGTCATATGACTGGATTGCTAAACCATGATGTTAGGTACAATCCCTTTGTGCCAATATGTGGCCAGCACACCTTGTCAGTTTAGGAAGCTTATGCAGTGGAGTCTACATAGAACATGTAGTTCCAGTTAGCATTGTGCTCATGTTCATAGAGCCACACAAGCACCCACATTTTGATGAATGAGACTGGTGTCTCATAATTGCTCTATGAGCTATAATTATTACATTTTCATTGAGAATAAAATAAATCTTTATCATAATAAGATCCAAATTGAGCTATCTGTTTTCTTACTTTTCTAGTCTGTACAAGAGATAAAGCACTTGCCTTACATATGTAATATCCAATACTTTTTGTTTATTCCTTTGCTTTTTGGTACATCTGCTAAGGGGGGCATTTTGGCATGTAGCTTTTAAGTTACTCATATTGCTTTTGGCTCCAATTAGTGCTTGATTGCGTGAACACATTAAAGAAAATGCATTGTTTCACAGGGAGCAATTTTCAAAGTGAGATATTTGCATATTTTTACCTTTTCATTTAACCCTATGTGAAGTCAGCAAATTCTGATGCAAAGATATGAAGTCAGCATTGACGAGATCCAGGTGAGAGACCCTCGACTTATCCCCTGCATGAAAACCCTCTTTACATACTCTGATTTATAAGTAGCACTATGTATTCACACCAAGCGTCACACTAAAATATGATACAATGGTAAAACGTATCAGACGCATCATGTGTATATTAAAATATATTTACAAAACTATGATAATAAATTCACAACATTGGGATAAAAAACATTGCTGGGAGAGCCTCAAGGGATATTCTGCAGATGTCTTTCACCGTGAGCTACAGTCTTCACAAAAACAGAGAAGTGAACTGTCTGCACTTTTAATCACAGCACAGTGCAAGGTTCTGTGGCTATAAAATTGTCAATGAAGAAATAGATGTTTAAAAAACGTGTTGCAGATCACTTTTGACTTTTTTCACTTTTTAGCAACTCAACATTTGCTAGTGCTTCAACAAAAGCAGCTGTATCACTAAACATACTACATTTAAATGTAAAGATGCAAATTATTGTCACTGTACACAAGATACAGTCAGATTGCAGGTGCCCTTTAAAGTAATCAGACAGACAAGTTTATACATGTACACACATATGTAAATAACTAGAAAAAAGTGTCATGGCAGGTAATATGCTACAGACATTGTATTATTTGTGGTGTTTGTTAGAATCTGAATGGCATAGGGGTAGCTCTTTAAGAGTCTGTTTTTGAGGGCATAAGGTCAAGGAGTGGCCAAGGTGGGAACTGTCCTTAGAAATGTTCTTAGCTCTGAATGTTGTCCATTGAAGATAGGGGGCAGCCGATGATCTTTTGTGCTGACCTTATGACCCTTTGTAGGGCTTTCCGGTCGACCACTGAGCAGCCCGCATGTGGGATTGAAAGTCAGGATGCTCTCTATGGCCGAGCAGTAGAAAGTAGTCAGCAGACCCGCTTTCCTGAGAACACAAAGTGCAGGCGCAGCTGTGCCTTCCTCATGACCACTGTAGTGTTTGTTGACCAGGATAGGTCATCAGAGATGTGAATCCCCAGGAATTTGAAGATGTGAGCTCTTTCCACACAATCTCCATTTATGAGGATGGGGGATTATCAGCTGTGCACTTCCTGAAGTCTAGTATGAGTCCTTTTGTCTTTTTTGTAATCACAGTCAGGTTGTTTGCAGAGTACCACTGAGTCAGCTTATAGACTCATCCCCTCTAGAGATGAGGCCAAACACGGTGGAGTCGTCTGCAAACTTGATTATGGAGCCAGAGGTGTGAGTGGGTTTGTGGTACAGTAAAAGTGGGCTCAATTCACAGCCTTGTGGCGAGCCAGTGCTGAGGGTTATCGTGGAGGAGAGAAAGGGGTCCAGCCAAACAGACTGGGGGTGGTGTGTGAAAACGTCTCTAATCCAGCGGCAGAGGTGACGGAAGAGTCTAAGGTGGTGAAGTTTCCAGATGAGAGTGTCTGTAATGATTGAATTGGGTTAGTTTTCCTCCTGATGGGGGTCTATGCTGGGATAAGTAGTAGACTGATGTGATCGGACAAGCCAAGGTGTGAGAGGGGTATGGCTCTGTACGCATTTCTGATGTTTTAGTACATGCCTGATTAATGTCCCCGGCTATGATATGGACCCCTTCAGCATATGATCTCTGTTGCTTGTTTATGGTATTGTGTAGATGGGTAAGTGCTAAGCTAGCATTAGCATCGGGCAGTATGTAAACAGCTGTTATTACCACCGCTGTGAACTCGGCATGTAAAATGGGCGTAGCAGGATTGATAGTCTCTCTATGTCCGGTGAGCAGTGGTTTCCAATAATATGACTGTGTGCACCAGCCATTGTGTATATAAATGCAGATGTCACCTCCTCTTTTCCTACCCGAGGTGCTGTCGCAGTCCCACCAATGTAGCGTGTGGTTAGCCAGATGCACTGAAACATCAGGGATAGCTGGGTGTAGCCACATTTCCGTGATAATGGATACAGAGAAGTCCCGTATTGATCCATTTGCAGCAGTTAGTAAGTCTTGTTTGTTGATTTTGTGTGCGATGGACCGGGCCTTTGTGAGGAATGTGCTTGGAAGCGGTGGTTTCAGTGGTTGCTTCCTTAGCCTAGCACGTATGCCCCCTCTGCAGCCCCGCTTTTGCTTCCTATTCCTCCTCCATATGCGCCACTTGCCTGACCCAACAACAACAGAGAATCCCCAGATTCCACAGAGAATCCCCAGATTGTTAAATTCACCAGAATAACAAACCAATCCACATCTGCAAAAGTAAAACTAACTGTAGTAACACAATGTACAGAGATCATAATGGACACTCACTCAATGTATGCATGCATTGCCACAAGATTAATAATAAATGAACTTCATTTATGATCAAATTATTTTAAAGATGACTCGCAACCAAACCTGCTAATACAATGGCAAACAAACCATTCTACACTTTTTCTTTATGCTATAAGCTGCAGAGTCTCTACTTGGAATTTTATATTAGATAGTTCAGTATTGTGAAGTTTTCTGATGATAGTTTTTGTTGGAGAAATGTTATCCTTATTAAAGTTTCTTTCATATTAAATTATACTTATTAAAGTTCATACATTAGTGAGTTCAAGCACACATGTAATTATTAAGAATCCTGTAACCTCTGTCTTATATGTTCTCTGTGAGTACTGTCTTTGTATCTCTGACAGAAGGACGGAGCGATGCAGCTGAAAGTGTCCGGGAATGGAGAAGATACACAGTCTTTTGTTTTGACTAACCTAACAACTATGTTACGCACACACATTGCTTACTGCTGTATAAACTGGAAAGCACACGCTTAAGATTCAGAACAACTCTTTTCTCAGACTTGTTTCCTTGCTTGCAAGATACTATTAAATCATTCTTTTATACTTTCATTATGTCTCTTGGTGAGCTTCTTTTGTTAAACCTTATTAAAGTCCTTTTTGGGAATTTCACTGACAGGTTTTATATTCACCAACAATGATTCTGCCTATCTGAAGGAGGTAAAGAACCTGACAACATGGTGTCAGGTGAACATAAGCAAGCAAAGGCTAATTAAAAAAAGATGTAGTTCAGAATCTCTCTTGCGATCCTAAAAACATCATATAAAAGCTGCTGTCGAGAGCAACCTGACCATGAGTATCACTTCATGCTTTGGAAACTGCTATGTTCAAGACCAGAGGACCCTGATCAGAGCAACTTATCAGAGCAGCAGAACGCTGCGCCAGCTTTGCCTTGTCCTCCCTGCAGAATGTCTACATCATCTTGATCATCGAGGACAATCAGTAATGCCTGCAAATCTTGCACAAATAGTTGTGCAGCCCAGTGGCCAGAATTGAGAATGATGTGCACAGCCACTGTGACGTTGCTTCCTAATGCTGCTGCTCACATTTTTCGCATTGCTTGTTCTTTGTTCTTCAGTGATTTAATCTAGAGTCTAGAGTCTGTCAATTAGTCAATTCAGTCCAGGCAATAGTCCGTTGGGTCACCCGGTGCAGAGGCCGGCAACGGGAGCTGACATAAGTCTCCCGGCGTGGGGACCGGTGATGGAAGTCCGGGAGTTGAGATGAGTCGACCGATGCGGGGACTAGAGAGTAGAGCTAAGGTGAGTCGCCCAGCGAAGTCATCTGGGCTGACTGGTGCGGCGGTGAAGTCATCTGGGCTGAGTGACGCGGCGGCGAAGTCATCTGGGCTGAGTGACACGAAGGCGAAGTCATCTTGGCTGACTGGCGCGGTGCCGAAGTCGTCTGGGCTGACTGACGCAGCGTCGCAGTCATCTGGGCTGACTGATGTGCCGGCGACGAGTCGGAAGTCGGGTCGCCCGGTACGGGAACCGTCGATAGGTCAGGAGTCAGGTCACCCTGTACAGGAAGCGGCAACAAGTCAGGAGTTGGGTCGCCCGGTACGGGAACCGGTGACGGGTCAGGAGGAGTCCAGTCGCCCCAGCTGACTTGTGCGAAGTCATCTGGGCTGACTGGCGCTGCGGTGAAGTCATCTGGGCTGAGTGACGCGGCGTCAAAATCATCTGGGCTGAGTGATGCGGCGGCGAAGTCATCTGGGCAGAGTGATGTGGAGGCGAAGTCATATGGGCTGACTGGCATGGCAGCAAAGTCATCTGGGCTGACTGGTGTGGTTGGGAAGTCATCTGGGCTGACTGTCGTCAAAGTCATCTGGGCTGACTGTCGGCGAAGTCATCTGGGCTGACTGTCGGCGAAGTCATCTGGGCTGACTGGCGCGGCGGCGAAGTCATCTGGGCTGTGTTGAGCTGGAATGAGTGGAGACAGAGTGAGTGGAGCTGGAATGTGTGGAGCTGGACTGTGTGGAGCAGGGCTGTGTGGAGCTGGAATGAGTGGAGGCGGAGTGAAACTGATCTGAGGTGGGCTGCTCTGTTGCATACCACTGGGTTGAATGAAACTTGGGGAGGAGACTGAACGGTCGAGATGAAGCTCTATGCGGAAGCTGAGCTGAATAATCCCCTCCAGCGTCACGGGAAGAAAGATACGAGAGTGTTTGTTCTGTATTCGGGGAGCCAATCCCCCGTGGTACATGAACACAAGTACCTTGGCACTCCACAATCCCCCGTCCGCCAGGGTCTGGAACTCCTCCGTATATTTGCTCACCGAGTGATCACCCTGTCGAATGTCGAAAAGACCAGGTGAAGCGCCAGCTGAAGAGGACTCACTGAAGGAGTAAAATGATGTGCTGGAGGGGAAGTTGGCTGGACCGGCTGGAGCGGTGGAAAAGCTGTGTTCACTAGTTGGCACCGGGGAGAGACTGGTGTGAACAGCTGGAACAGAGGAAATGCTGTATTGGAAATGAGCAGTGACGAAGCTGACTTGGCTGGCTGGAGCAGTGGTGATGCTGGTCTGGCTGCCTGGAGTGGTGAAAAAGCGTGTTGCGAGTTGAGACGAGATGTGAACAGCTGCAGGTCGAAAAGAGTGCGGTGCAGTTTCGGACTTCGGCATTCTGTCATGATCGTGTCCTGTATGATGAGAGATGAAAGGGCTGAGACAAACGTAGACCTCCATAGATGTAAAAGGTTTATTAAACATATAACCAGGAACAAACAGAAAAGGGCACGGGGGCCAACATAAACTAGGAGGAGAAACAGGAACATGAGAAAGGAAAGGTGATGGTGTGCTGAAGTGAAGACCTAGGGGGAAATACAACTATAAATACTGTGTAGGACAGAACAAAGGACCAATAGGGAGATAGAGAGTAATGAGGAAGGGGAACCAGGTGAGAGGTGTGATAGACAAGGTGCTTACACACAGGTGGCTAGAGGAGTCAACATAGAATCAGCAGTCCATGGGTTAGATGCGCCCCCAGGTGGTCGCAGATGTGAACTGTCCCAGTGTACACCAGCATACAGGCATGACTGTGACAGAGCTCCTTGTCTTTAACCTGTTTAGTTCATCCTTCTTTTTTGGTTAGAGGAAATTTTATTCTGACATCAGATTTGTAAGTTACTTTAACCCATGATGGAGAAGGTTTCTCAGTTATAAGTGCACACCTTGACTTTAATCAGGGTTAGAAGGCAAGAGTAAGTTTGTTGCAAGCTACTTTGGGTGTCTTAGTGGGAGATAGCATGCCCACGTCTCTGGTCGTGATTAGGTGGAGATTTGGCAGCATAATCAAAAAACTTTCCATCCAGAGTTTCCCCAAGCAAGCACTACTCACCTCCTCAAATTCAAGTTCTCTGGTTATATGTTATTCAATGAAGGGTTGATAAATTAAATAAAAATTATCCAACACATGAAATCACCAACTCCTTTAGCGGCTCCCAGCACCAGCTACTGTTTATATAATTTAGAGCCAAGGCAACACACATTACAGCAAACAGACAAAAACCAAAGAAAATCCAAAAACAAAGAAACAAATGCAGAGCACTCATTAACATAATTCAAAGCACATGAACATAATTCAAGGCACTACAGCTCTGGTCGGTTAAACAAAAAAAAGATGTGTCACTGTTAGTTATGGTTTAATAAAAAATAATCGGGACATGATCAGTTGTCCTTGCCCATTAATGGCTTGGTAAGAGCTAGCAAATTCCTGCTTCCCCAATGGCGTAGCACTTAAACACCAGTGTCTGAATAAGGAAACTTTTTTATGCAAACTTTATCTCCAAAAATTTTGAAACATCCCTTATAGTGTCCAAAGGTGTGCTTGTAAACAGATTATTGACACAATGTCAGTTTACCCATCTAGTATTTCTTTTTCAGATTTAGACTATAGTTCAGATATGTTTAGTCTTATAAAGTTGTTACTGTGTATATTTGTCAATATATTTTTTTATTCTATTTTCTAGTCTCAGTATGTCATGGCTCGGCCAGTGGCCGGTAGGGGCCACTGTTTTGATGTTGTTTTGGGGCTTTTATTTTGGGATTTTGTGCATGTTTTGTTTCTTGATTCATGTTCTCAGCTGTCCTGTGTTTAGTTAAGTCATTATGTTCTGTGACTGGTTTTCTGTCTGTGTCCTGTGTGTATTTAAGTTCCAGTGAGATGGACCTCAGTATTGGTCCATCGCCTCGTTTTAGGTGCACAGCCCCATTTTGCACAGCCCCGATTCAATAGACTGCACAATTTTCATATAATAGCTTAACCTCAATCCAAAATCTACAATTTGAAATGGGCCAATAGCAAAGTACAGCTATGCAGTTGTTAAACACAGAGCATTGCTCTTACTCACAACTAATTTCCATGGTAAAGAGCCAATTTCTTGTGTTAATCTCTTCAATAGTCACTGACATCATCAATTGTGGTGATTCAAGTAATGCACAAAACTAATTTTAGATTAGGCACCAGATACAGATCAATGAAAAAGAGCAATCAATGTACCAGAATGAAAATCAGCAGTAAAAAAAAAAAAAACACATGTAACAAGAACTGAAATCATAGGCTGCTGTGGATATTTGCTTTGTCCAGAACTATTAATAACAACATCAGCTACTATTTTTTGTGCTATATGTGACTACACTGAATGCTGAGTGATCAATGTAGACTTTATTAAGAGTAATGCCAGAAAACAGATGTTTTCTATGCATTCAGTTATCTGCATTTCTAAGTGAATATCTACTAAAACACTGGCGTGACAACTAACAAAGCAAATCTAATAAATAATTCATCAAGTAGAAAAATATTTGTATTACTATATAAAAAAATGCTTGGATTGGAAATCTCTTAGCACCTCTTGAATAATGAGCCCATGGTGGCAAAGTGAGTAGCATTATTGCCTCACACCAGGTTGGGTGTTCAAATCTGGGTAATGGACTTGAGGGTGGAGTTTGAATATTCTGCTCATGGCATATTCTCCTTGTGGTGGCGTGAGTCTCCCACAGTCCAAAACCAGTCATCTGAATTGGGGATTCTAAGGATTAAGAGGTTAGAGAAAATTAATGAATCGTTCAGATGTGGGTTTGATCTGTTTTGTTGTACGAGAAAGCCACAATGGTTTTGGTACTTGGCCTTCACAGAAAATTACAAATCCAACCATTCACTACTTTAATTTGAGGTGGAACTATCAAACTTTTGTAGGAAAGGCAGATTTCGTCTCTGATCTTCAATCTGTTCAATAACTTCATTTCTTAGCCCTTAGCCACTTGGATTACACCAGAAAATTTGGCTAAAACGAGCAACTATCGCCTCTGCTTTTGTTTTATTAAAATCACAAGACTGCTTCTCTCCTACAAAAGGCACTTCACATCTCTTTCCTGTTCACACCTTTTATTTTTTTATTTTGTTCATCATCCCCCAGAGGTATTAGAAACCTTCACTGAAAAATTTTGCATCCTTCTCAGTTCATTCCCAGATGAACTCCCAAATGAAAAACAACATACGTGCAATATACCTCGAACTGCTGTCATCTTTTGCTTTGTACTCTCCTTGTATCCATAACATGGGTAATGTCCTTGACCTTGTCTCCAATCAACCCACTACTTACTGACTACCTTTCTCCAGTGATGGGAATAACGGCGTTAAAGTAACGGCGTTACTGAAAAAAAAGTAATTTTTCAGTAACGGGTAATCTAA
>JBBPDE010221848.1:0-13426 GCA_037974605.1 Nannopetersius ansorgii | reverse complement strand
AAACACTACTAGAAGTTCCTCAAAGCTCATTATTGCCATTTAGTTTAAGAGAGAACCAGAGATTTGTTTTCTTTGAAATCTCTGTAACATTGCATAATTTCTCTTGTTTTGGTGTTTTTTCATTTCTTTTAAAATGATGCTTTAAAGAACAATATTTTTATCTGGAAATGAGGAGAAATATTGTCAGCAGTTCTTAAAAACGAAGGCAAAGCTGTTCAGTTCAATACTTGCAGCTAGAAAAGAGAAAACCAGAGAAACTGAAAATTTTTGCAGTGGTCGTATTCCGGAGCGGTGTGTTGGCTACATGGATTGGCGAGAGAAGCTTTAATAATGCTTAAAGGCTACATTATACCTTTTCCCATTATATAATCCGTTTAAATTGTATCCTGTACTGTTGTAGGACATTTTTAGAAGTAGTTCTACACAAGAGATGCCTTGATGACGGAGCCCCACTTAACTTGACTGCCGCGCTGTCACATCTTGGCCAGTGTGTTAAACACACCCGTGCTCCTGTCAGGCTGGGGCATCGTAAGGTGGCAGGGTGGCAGTGGGGAAAAGAAGTGCTGACAGTTTGAATTCACACCGTTGTTTGAATGGAAGTGAGGAAGCACCCCGGAGTTAAATGGGAGAGAAATAATTTCACACTGTTCATGCTGTGTGCTGTGGTGTGTTCACATGTGACTATAAGGGGCCACTTTACAAAGGGATCAAACTTTAACATCAATCATTAAAAATAAACCCTGAATAAAGGCAAACTGTAACGGTTTCTGATAGAGGATATACAAAAATGATACTACATACAGGATATACAGTGATACTAATTCTGAATAAAGAACTAAAAGCTATTATTCTCTGTACAGAAATGTTCCAAGAGCACCCACGTATAGTGAAAAAACGCATTGAGAGAAAAAAAAGCCTAAAAATGCCTATTTTTATAGTGTAAAATGTCATTTTTCCCCAAATGTGTTCCCAGAACACTTTACTGTCATTTTAAACTCAGTTTAAGGCATTACCCTTAAAGAAAATGTAAAGTTAACCCGTATTCGAATTTAAATTCCCTGCTGAGATATTCAACTCGGAAGATTGCTGGACAAAAATATTGGGACACAGCTGTGAGGTGTCGGAGTGCTTGCACCGCTGAGAAATTGTGCTTCAAAAAAGTGCTTCCAGGTCGGCTGCAGTCTGCCCTGAGTCCCCTTGTGTGAAAACATCCAGCCACATAAAAGCAAAAAAAGGCGGAGGATATTTGCTGTTTCTGCATTTGTGGGGATTTCCGGGTAAAACATTTGGTTCACAAAAAAAAAAACTCAGTGTGACTGAATCTGCAACTCCTGATCTGCGTAAAACTGGGGGATTACTGTATTTAGAGTTCTTATATTTTAGAGTATAAATATTACTGAGCTGGAATTATAGCTCCCCAGCATTCTTAGTGTATTAGATTCTTATACCACTCACAACAAATCTTAAGACAAACACTAAGCAGGTCATCTCTAACGCAGTTCTCAAAAGAATCTTACCTTAAGTTCTTAATTATTTTCTATTATTGACTGTAGTTTGGCATGCTGCGCATCAATATGTTGAATTTTATAGCTTGACATAAGAGATACAAAATATGAATTTGAACAAACTGTTATCTCAGCCTCTTCTGTGTAATTTACTTTGTGCCAGTTAAAAAAACATACGCGAACTTGGTCATATAGAAAGAAACAACCGTTAGGGAAAAATCCTCATCTTTAGTGCATTATATTTTGTAAAATTGATTAAACATAGTCAGAAAAATTCACATGGTTAGTTTCAATCACCAAATTAGTTTCATGTCACTTTGTCTCATAAGGACCATTTTATCAGCCAACCTATTTATCGGTTGCTTTGTTCACCCAAATGTTATTGATTTAAAAAGGGCATGTTTCATCTAAAAGCCATTTTATGACTACACTGAGTTAAGTGGTAACCCCCCACTTTAATGCGGATCAGCAGTCACAGTTTTAGTTCAACGAAGATTTAATAATAATTGTTCGCTGAAACCTCAGCACTAACTGATATCTTCTGCATTCAAACAAACAATCTAGCACGAGGACAAGCGGGTGTGGCAGACAAGGCCACAGCTTTTTTCATGCCAATATATACATTTTATACATTTAAGTTATAAATTATTAAGAAAAATATTTTTACTAATTATTTACTAATTTTGTAACATAAATATTAACGTAAGTTCAGCAACATTTCTATATATCTCTGTGGAGAGAAACAAAAAAAGTTGATGTACTCAGAAGTGGGAGGTTTGAAGGTAGCCAGTCCATTAATGTTACTTATTTCTCCTTGATGCTGATTGGCTGCTGCCCTTTGATGCAGCTGCAGTCCAGAATTCCCCATGTGGAGCATCTTAAGTGTCGTGTTTTTTGTTTTGTTCTTTTTGTATTTTTATTGTTCCCTGTATTTGTATTTCTGTAAATTAAATGAATTTATTACTGTATTTACCTGCTTATAGCAAAGAAAAGGTTCTGCATGAATTTCAGACCAGTCTATACAGGGGTAACATCACTATTTACATTCTAGCACTGCGGGAGACAGCGGTTCAGTGTAAACTGTACAGTACGGATACGGGTTTACCTTTACATTTTCTTTTTAAATGAAATTTAAGGGTTTTGGGAGCATATTTAGGGTTTATACTATAAAAATAGGCATTTTTAGGGATTTTTTAAACCACATCACAACAATGTGTTTTTTTCACTATACAAAAGTGCTCTTGGGAAGTAATCCCGCAGTATGTTCCTGCTGCATAATCTTATACACAAAATATTTCAGAATTATTACTGTTGTAATGCTTTGGAAATACTTTAATTACATTTGATTATTGCTTTAAAAATCTGTTCATGTTCCTGTATCACCAGGTGAACCTGGGAAGCCACCAGTACCTGTTCACTGTAGACATAAACCCATCTGAAATGCCGGCGTTCTGCCTACGCCACGATGTGGATGCCTTGCTTTGGCAGCCTCGGCCTGAACAGCCAGATGAAATGTGGCAACATGTTGCTACCTTCAATGCTCTGGGTGAGTCCCACTGACACAGTCACTGTTGTTCCATCAGAGCACTTCTACTTCTCCTCTTCACTCCTGCATACCTGCTTCTGCTGTAGAAGTCTATACTGTATACTCAGTGACAAAATAAAAACAAACCTGGCGGTGACTCATGCCTGGTCTGAACCCGGCTGTGATATGCAACATGCCGGCACTTATTAAGTAAACTATTCCTATTTTTATCTGTCAGTTTGCAGTGCTTTATAAAAGCTCGTCATATTTAGAACCAGCACAGAATGAAATTACATCACATGAAATCACATGGAAACAAAATATATGTGTCATTGTGGGTGTTTTTCTTTTTTTCTTCAATTTTTATGTGTCTTATGTCTGGGTTTTTTGTGATATAAATACAACGTTAAGGTTTAAAACATGCCATTCACTCTGCAGTCTTTATGTCCCATTCATAGTTTGTGTGTGGTCATGAAAACTAGTGCACTTACAGATGTTTACCTTTTCAGACCCCACAGCAGTTTAGCAAATTCAAAATGAATAGACAGCCTGGAACAACAAGATCAGAGTTCGCTTACGGGGCAGCTAGTGGCCTTAGGGTGTTAACACTGCGATTAAAAGGTTGTGAGTTCGAATCCCAGGACTGCTAGTGGCATC
This sequence comes from Nannopetersius ansorgii, assembly GCA_037974605.1. NCBI lineage: Eukaryota > Metazoa > Chordata > Actinopteri > Characiformes > Alestidae > Nannopetersius > Nannopetersius ansorgii. Next base: position 9,739 of record JBBPDE010221848.1, on the reverse strand, counting down.
ACTGAGGATGCCTTGAGCAAGGTAGCGCCCCCACACACTCTTCCCCAGGCGCTGTGTTCCTGGCTGCCTGCTGCTTCGCTTGGTGAATGGGTTAAATGGGTTAAATGCTGTTCACACTGTGTGCTGTGGTGTGTTCACATATGACAGAATGGTCACTTCACTTCATCAATCTCTCAACACTAGGGGATGAAGAGGTTATAAAATAGTCATGTAAAATGAATTAAGTAGAGTGACCCCTTATAGTTACACACCAACAAAATAAAATTCTTTCTCTGAAATTCTTTGATGCCAGCAGAGTTGGGATTCAAACCCACAACCTTCTGATCACACGGACCTCTAGGCCACCAGCTGCCCCATTATGACCCTTTATTGGTACATAAATCCACAGAACTGCCATGAGAGAGACATCAGAGGAGAAAGCAAAATTCAAGAATAATGTAGGATATGGGACCATTAAAATCGTTTAGAGGAAGTTGGCTGTCATTGGTGTGAGCTAATTAATGACCAAGCGCTTCCCCCTCGAGTGTGTGACTAATTTTCCTTCTGCTCAAGCTCCTGTTCCTCAGCGAATACTTTCATTGCAGAATTTCAGTATGTTTCTGTGTGTCTTGATCTTTTCAGTTAATGAGTTTGACACATTCACAGTTCTAATTACATGCACATGCTTATGTGTAATCTTGTACGTGTAGGGGCTGTCACAAAAAATCCTCACAATCTCTTTGAATTGGCAGATAAAAGAGCATCTTTTAGGGCATTTCTTGTCGCATTGTGTTGTACAGTTGTATCAAAAGTTGAGCATCCCTGGTTAAATGGCATTTTTGGACCACTTTGTTTTGCTTTTCCAATTGAAAATAAGATCTCACCCTCTACAGAGAACACGCATCAGCACATTCATTGCACATTTAATGGATTTCTGCTGAATTTAACATATATGGAAAAAAATAGAACAAGATGTGACCTGAACAAAAGGTACAGTGCGTTTTATAGTTTGTCGTTCCATTTTTTTGTGAAAGTGTTTTTTTTTTATTTAAATTTGTTTGACTTGGGATTTTCAAATGTGTGCACATGTATTTAGACTTCATAGTATGGAAACATTAAGAGGTCTGATATTGATTTATTTTTATTGTTGGACCTTTATCAAAAAATAATTAATTCACTCAATCATTAAAACAATAATCATATCATATATCTAATAGTCACAGCCCTAATAAAAGTACATACATTATATGAATATCTAAACATTATATGAGAATCTAAATGCACTCTAAACTGGATTTTATTGTACTGTCAAAAACAGATTGGAAATTAACTGCTCAGTTGTTTACTCAATTAGTCATTAAAACAATTGTAAAATTGCTCGGTCTAATACAGGATAGTGACAGCCCTAACAAAAGTACATACGTCTTATATGAGTATCTTAACATTATATAAGGATCTGGTGGGGGCCTCGTGGGTAGGATACTTGCCTCTGGACCAAGAGGTCACAGGTTTGAATCCTCCCTTCAGCAAACTACCACTGGGTTCCTGAGCAAGACCCTTAACTCCGAGTGGAGACTGCACCCTGTAGTTAAGGAATGGAAGTCGCTGCTCTCGTCCATGCAGTATTCTTATTCCCTTTGTCATTTTGTTTGTCCAGGTTACGTGCAGGCTTCGAAGCGGGATAAAAAGTTTGCGACCTGTGCTCCGAACTTCTCCTATGCTGCGCTGGCTGAATGCCTGAGGCGAGTCTTTATCTACCGGCAGCCTTCTCCGGTGGAAACGGTCCTCTTCAACCGCAAACAGGGGAGGCAAGTTGGCCAGGTTGCTAAGCAACAGGTTGCCAGCTTGGAGTCCAGTGACCCTGTGCTGGGCTTTAGGGCCACTAATGAGAGACTGTTCATTTTAACCTGCAACAACCTATTTATACTCAAGGTGAATAATTAAACCCCCTATTCAGGAGCTTCACAGGACACACTCCAGCAGTCTTTTCAAAGACCATGGGGAGGAAAACAACCCTGAAAAATTCTAGATGGATTTGAGCGTTGCTCATACAGTCTGAATTATTCTGTTCTGTTTTGCAGACAAAGGCACATTTTTCATTGAGACAAATGCTTTTGCATGCTGTTAATATGTTAATAGATTAATGAAACCTTTCCATGTTTCTACAGTAAACAGGTTTGGTCATTTGGACCCTAGAATTCCAGCTACTGAGAGCTGATTAGTTGGTGGTATGATTAAACTCGTATATGACACATGTTTAAATGTTCTTATAGCTGGAGCTGAAATTTACGTAGATATGACAACAGCATTAAAATATCTTAAGCTGTTCTGTGTTAAAAAATATGCTTTTTTCTGTATGAGAATGGTTGCAGTTTTGTTCCAAAGCTTCATATGAACCCATTAATCTTGGACTTTCTTGGATGCACCCTCTATCATCTGACCAACCAGAAAGACCGTAATAAATGGCAGTCGTCCTGTCACAATTGCAGGGCATGCAGCGATTGCATTGTTCCACCTTTAGCCATTTTGTTTGGTGAAAAATAAAACCTTTCAAGTGTTTCAGAAGCTTAATTACTTCCATTATATAAACATCTGAATCAGCTGACAGACAAGCTGCTGAAGGAATATTCAACAGTTCTTTTTTTCAAACTCGACATTGGGCCCCTAGTTTAGTGGCTAGTTTTCTAGTTTAATGAAAAAGCTTGCCCATTGGCACTGCAGTTTAATTCAAGATTACACAGGAAACCTGTACCAAGATATTATGTAATTTCTAGCAACATGCTAACAGTATTTGGAAGCTTATAATACAATATTACATATTTTTAATTAGGGATGCACCAAATGATTTTTTTGGCAAAAAACAAAAATGAGGAAACACTTAACCGAAAGAGCGAAATAAATTATTATACCAAATACCAAAACTGGAAAATATTTATTTAGCATTCAAACAATGCACACTATAAAATAAAATTTGAAAAAAAATATTATACAATTAAATATATTCTCTCAAAAATCCAGGCCTTTAACAAAATACTGTATTAAACAGAGACTGGCAGCCCATATATTTACTGGAATCACTGGAAAACTTTCCTGCCTTTTCAGAAACACAGACGGAGTGGGTGTGCTCGAAGGGTCTAGCCTCTTCTGGGCTCCATCGGGATGTTTTGATTTTATATGATAAATGAATCCCGACATTGAGAAAGTATTTGTGGCTGCACCCTCTCTAGAAATTTCAGGATTTTGCACTTTCTTAGATATATGGAAATGTGCCACATGGCAGACATCCAATCCAATCTGGCGCTGCAGGTTGCGGTTGTTGATTGTGTCATCACTGTTTTGGTTGCGAAAATGCATTTTTGGTACCTGAATATTCGGTGCATCCCTATTTTTAATGCATTGTGTTCATGTAAGCTGGCATTTTAATCTTTTTCTCCATGTATAGACATTTCCAAGCTAATCTCTTTGGGAAGTTTTTGGCATAAAATGTATTTTTGAAAATTCACTTTAACAAACAAATTCATTAAGTTTCTCTACTTTGCACCATTTCACAAAAAAAATATATTAAATAGAATTTTGAAAAATGGGTGGAATTTTCCTTTAAAAATAAAAGATGCCTAAAAGGGTTGTTTGGTGAGCCCTCATACAAAAACATTTCATGGAACCTTTCAATGGTTCTTTTAATAAGCATTTTTGTAGATTAAGCATGTGAGTGTAAAATTTAGAGGAACTCAACAAAATACAACAAAAACATTTATAGGGTTTATTAGTTTTAACAGTAATGTTTTTTACGGTATGTCCAAGCCAATAACCATTTAGGTCTTTATAACCTTTATTTGTAAGAGTGCACTGTTAATACTGGAACACATTGAACATTATGCAATACAAATATTGTCCATCATCCAGTAAATTACATTGCCTTGATAAAAATTTCTTATTTAAATGAATGTATTATTACACAGTTAGCTGTGGTCTGGAGAGGTCATTGTAGTGGATGATCTTTGGGCTAGTTTGTATTCATAGAAAATGTGTCATTAACATTGTCACCTTAATGTGCTTCAGAATGGCATTTGGATTGGTGGAGTTAATTATGCAGGGGAGACAACCATGTGGCCTCTATTAACACAAGACAAACAGTGGGATGATAATGTTATCAGAAATGCATTATGCATCAGTTATACATTGAAAAATGGACAAATGGTACATTTTTCTCATTATCATGCAGTCAAAATTTTGTGGCATTTTTCTGTTCACAGGTTTCAAGCTACACTCAGCAAACTTTGCAAGAACCTGTACCAGCAGAGTATGGGTTTTTTGTCACTTCATTAATCCAACCACAGTTGATTCCCATGGGAATAAATGAAGGAATGCCCAGCATCCTCTGTAAACAACAGCTCTGGAAAAAGGGACCACTGCAATGTATTCTTAAATCAGCATTTCTATGAGTATTCCAGTCCAGTGTCTGTTAAATTCCTCCACAAGCATCTCATTCTGCTTTATGAGGGACTGATTAGTGATCACCTGAATCACATCTTATTTAATGAGGAAAATTATAAAACACGTCTGTAACTCTCCTCAGACTGATACCATTTGGATGGTGAATCACTACTAGAAGTTCCTAATTGTTGCCATTTAGTTACAGAGGGAACATGAGATTTGTTTTCTTTAAATTTCTGTATACACTGAACATTTTTGCAGTGTTCTCATTTTTTCCAGAGCTGTGTGTTTACTAGGGGTGTGCAAAAAAAATCAATTTACAAAATAATCGCAATTCTATCTCTACCGATTTATAGTCGATTAATATTTTCCATTTTGTAATGGCGCGAGTATACTTGTTTTTCCGGATAGGAGTTTGCCAATCCTATAGATAGTGCAACACCAGATTCTGCTTAGATAGTAATCCTTGGTGTGGGCAAGAATAAAGTGAGTATGTGCACGGACAAGCAATTGATGGACGAGCAATGGTAAATGCTCATGAGGTTTTCTGAATCATGAGGTTTTCTGAAACCTAATGTTTCGGTTTATGCTACGTATGTGGCTAAAGGTTTAGATGCCTCTGTTATTGCTTTGATATAAGCACACTAGCCACCACCTGGAACACTATAGTAACAACCAAACTCATCTGCAATAACAAGAGATCCCATTACAAATGGACAGTAATACCTTGTTAAAGAGTCGGAAAGCTGGATGAAACACCTGATGACCTTTCAACTCTTTTTCATTTCGTCTGTTGATAAATTAACCCACATGTTGGCTGCTGCAATTATCCCAGCCAAATAATAATAATAAAAGTATTTTTCTACACCCAAGCAATCACCTAAATTATTACTGGTGGTGGGCCGCTATCAGAGTTAACGTGAGACTCTCATCGGACTATTAAAAAAAATATTGCTGTTCTATTCACAAAGTTGGGTTGGGAGCTGGGTCTATACTACACAAGCTATGATGACTTTCACCTTGATATTTTAGCGCCGATGTGTAGCTAGCAGGATTGCACTGTAGGGGGTTAAAAACAAGTCTTCAAACCTGTATGTATGCCTACTGTGAAACATCACTAGGATGGAAAGACAAGGGGGGCTTAGCCCCCAGGCTTCTAGGAAGGAATTAGCGTGTATAGAGGGCTCACAACTTTTCACCAAAGCTTTCCTTTCACTTCAGGAAACAAGTAAAGTTAAGCAGTGAACAGTTATGGACACTCATAGAATTGTTCTGTTGAACTGAGTACAAAAGGCGCTACCAGAGAAATATTACCGGTTGCTACTCGCTCACAAACAGCACCATGTAGCTTCGCCTGGGTCCTAATGCCCGCCTGCTACCTACAGCAGCTTCAACAGCCAATACATCATTTTAATTCAGTAATGAGAGCTAGACTTATTTTTTATTTCAATTCATAGTCTTGTTTCTATTTGTAAAGCGTGTATCTGTGCTCAGTGATATCTTGTATGAAATGTTTGGATATATAATTTAAAAATAGTAGAATAATGAGTACTTGGTGGTGGTGGTGGTGGCGGCGGCGGCGTAGTGGGTAGGATACTTGCCTCTAGACCAAGAGGTCATGGGTTCAAATCCTACCTTCAGCACACCACCATTGGGTCCCTGAGCAAGACCCTTAACCCTAAGTTGCTCCAGGGAGAGACTGCCCTCTGTAGTTAGGGAATGGATGTCGCTTTTGATAAAAGCGTCTGATAAATGCCGTAAATGTAAATGTAAGTATATATTTAGGGTGGCTTGGGATCATTTTGGGGGAGGCTTCAGACCTTCAGCAGAATTCAAACGAGCCATTTTAATCTAGATTAATCTAGATTAATTCCACGATTACAGTGAGATTAATCTAGATTAAAAAAATTAATGCCCACCACTAATTATTACATTACATTACAACACTGTAGCAACCATTTGGAATACCGAAGCAACTACCTGCAACTCCATAAAAGCCATCTATCAACAATTTGGTAACCACCATAGCACCATAGCAATTGCCTAGCACCATCTGGAAACCACCACATATATCAACCATCTAGCAAGTGAGATACTGCAGCAAACAAACAACAAGCTCGAAATGTTCATTATTCAAACCCATACAATGAAAATATGACGTTGCACTTTTAATAACTGATAATGTTTTAAATGCAATTAGCTGGCTTTGTCAAGCAAACTTAAAATCTATCACAAACTTTACCTCATTTGCTTTGTTTCATTTCACACAGACCTTATTCAGTTGAAACAGACTGGGACCTTTGGCCCTGAGATGGAAGAGCATCTGCTCAGCATTATGTAGTAAGACTGAATAAAACAGGTCCTCTCTCCCTCTCCTGAGCCTCATCTGCTCCTGCAAAGCTCCAGAGATGGCCTTGGAACCCAATCAATAAAAACATACCTTCATTATGTGTTACATAACAAACATGCATATAACTATGTGGAGTTAGTGTCATATTAAATTGTAGCTTGTGCTTTGCTGTTGGTTATTGATTAGTTATTGAATAGAATTGATAGACAAGGACACCTACTGACATACGACTTAAAATGAGTAAGCCTTGGTACTGTTCAAAGACAAGTGTAGTGGTTCCAGAAAAAAAACTTTAAAATATTCACATCTTGCTGCTTTGTAGCCTGAAATGAAGACACACACAGAAACCCAATATTTCCCACTGTATTTACTTAATGCTGCTTAGAACATTGAAGTAAAACATAAGACAGAAACAGAATAGAAAATTAAAACAATCACTGAGATGGATCCCTCCTCCTAAATACTTAATAATTTAAACTCCATCAGGTTTAACTAATCACCTTCTCCATTGTACATCAAACTGATCAATTTCATAAGTTCCGTATATTCATAAAATAGCTACTACCGGTGCATTCCAGTGTTTGTGCAAACAATTAACAATGGGTGGCAAAGCACTGTCCAACAATCTCAGGGATATAGTTCTGAATAGGCACAACCAGGAGATGGATACAAAACATGTTAAAGGCTTTATCAATTCCTTTAAGCTGAGTAAAGTCTATAATTAAAAAGTGGAAAGTGTTTAGTACTAGGCCTCCATGAATCAGGCCATCCCTCCAAACCGGATATAAGTAGCCCAAATCTGTCCTTCAAACCTGAAAAGCTACTAGCTACTGCCAGCTACGTTACACACTTTAACGGTTCCTGTCAAAGAAAAGTTAGAGGTTAAAGCATAAGAAAGGGTAAGGGCACAAACGTTTTTTTTAATATATAAAAAAATAAATGAGTAAGCTATAACAAAAGGCCTAGTTAGTCACCAAGGTGCTCCTTGAAGAGGTGGGTCTTCAGACGGTGCTTGAAAGCAGTGAGGGTCTTTGCAGATCTGATTGCAGGAGGGAGTTTGTTCCACCACCTGGGCGCCAAGATGGAAAAGGGTCTTGCCTTGTCTTCTTTTGAGCAACGGATGTTTAACATGAGCAGTTCCTGACGTCCAAGAGCACGAGAAAATACACACTGCTTTGAAGGTTGGTGTTTGGGATCTGAACTTAATGCGGGTGGCCACAGGGAGCCCATGGAAGTTCCTTAGAAGAGATGTGTTGCACAAAAAAACACTCCTCAACAAAGGCCACGTAAAGTCTCGATTGAGCTTTGCAAAAACACACCTTGAAGAATTGACATATTTGGTCTCAACCCCAAAAGGCCCAAATGACAGAAATCAATACAGCTCATCATCCAAAGACCACCATACCTACAGTAAAGCATGGAGGTTTTATAATCCCGTTGTGGAGATGTTTCTAGGCGAAACATCAAGATAGAAAGAAAAATGGGTGTGGCTGAATACTGTCAAATTCTTGAGAAAAACCTAATAAACCCATTCATTTTACATGGATCAGCATTCGCTGTGCACTGTCTAAACATGTGAGTTTCTTTTGTGTACGAGCCTTTGCATGCTGCTAATGCTAACGGGTTTTTAAGCAATAAAGTTTTCGGATTCTGATTATTCATTTATTTACTTTTACATTATTTTAAGGGTAATGCATTAAACTGAGTTTAAAATGAAATTAAAGTGTTCTGGGGGCTGATTTAGGGTTTACACTATAAAAACTTTTTGGCTTTTTTTTTTTTTACCAAAATAAATATGTGGGTGCTCTTGGAACGTAAACCCTGTGAAAAGCAGGGGAATACTGCAGCAAACACTCCCAGACCTCTTGAGACACATTTTGTGTTGGCCATCCTATAGTCCTCTGAACACTTTTTGATGGGTGTTTTTGCGTGATGGACGTATTTCAAGAATAGAAGAAAAATGTCCTTTGCAAACACTTTGAAGGAAAAAAAAGAAACACTACTAGTGCTGAAATATTCTCTGCCTTGACATTTCTCTGCTATAATTAGGCTGGCAATGATCTTTTGTTGAAAGAGTGCCTATAATCACAGCAAACATGTCTTCCCCGTAACCTTTCACCCTCTGATTGTAATACATACTGCTCTCCTATTATCCCTGAACAAGACACTTTCATTAAACAACTACACATGTAGTTGAACTTAAATGAGCTGGAAAATAATTTTCAGCACTTAAGGTTTCTAGTTATAAATCATATTCACCTCTCACTGACATCACTCGGCAATGAAAGCAGATGTCTTTGGAAAACAGCATTGTTTTTGTTGATGGAGCTGAATAGAGATGGTAGCATTTCAGTGCTCTTTTTATTAATATACTCCAAAAATGCAGAAACCTAATAATTCCAGCATGAACCGAGGCAGGGAAACTTCTAACTGACCTTAAACACTAATTTATCATGTCTGACTGTAATTTAATGTGACGATGTAGTTTCAAACTTTCAAGTGGGCAAAAATCATACATCATAGTTTATAGTCTCCGTATCATAGTACTTATGTTTAGAAGACTTTACTTCCTTGGAAACCCATTTTCACATTAGCTTACATGTATCATTTAAGTTCTTGTCATTTTGTTATAGTACTGCTTTATGTTGAATTTACATTCTGTATCATTAGATTTCAGCATTTGACATTTCTGTCCAGTGGTTTTAACCCAAATTAGTTTTTTGTTCAACAGGACAAGACAACATACACACTAGCTTTACATATAATGTGGTATGAATTGTCACACACACCTGATTACGTGACGTGACATGGCACCGGAGATGACTCTCGTCAGGTATATAACCTGGAAGAAAGTGTCACCTGTCACACTGACATTGAAGTCTCTAGCTTCATGCTGAAGTGTCCCATCATCTCAACTCCAGTTCCAGATCTCCGGTACCGTGAGTACTCTGACTCCCAGGAGTCACGTTATATACC
>JBBPDE010221811.1:0-13428 GCA_037974605.1 Nannopetersius ansorgii | reverse complement strand
CACACACACACACACACACACACACACACACACACACACACACACACACACACACACACACACACACACACAAGCAGACAGGATATAAACAATACTGACAATATAACACAGTTGCCTTCAAAACATGCACACACTCTTACACCAATCAGGCCTACTGCAGGTATCAGACAGCATGGAATGCCATACAAGAGAGGACAAGAAGAGCCACCTCATATATGTTTTTCCATCTATGTATATTTGAATTTTAAAAATGTGCATAAAAACCCAGAAGAAAAAAGAACACTGCCTGAATACAATAACATTTTTTGTCAGAAATCTGCTTAAAATTTGTTAGAATTCAAAACTTATAAACCCACACAAAGAACAAAAGAGAAACAGTCTAATAGTGTCCTTGAGGGAAGCCATAAGTGAGAAAACTGCTCCCTCTCCTGGTAATAGTTGCATATTACAAGAAGGATGGTACGTTTATAAGACGTGTATGTGTGCGCTCCCCTACCGTAGTGAAGAGTTTCCTCTGTAGAGGTGGGTACGAACACACTTCTTTGAGACTCCCCTTGATGTCCATGTTGGGTCTCTGCCCCAAACCGCTGCAGGGAGCGTCTAACAATATCCTGTCAAAACTCTCCTCTGGGAACGGAGGACCATCTACAATAACGAACAAAATGGTATGATATCAAAATCTTGACGTTGATCATTATCACTATTTAGCAATTCACAGTGTAACATGATGAGACGTGTTCTGTTTAGGTTTCACTGCGGTTTCAGCCCAAAATACCAAAAGAGATCAACAAGTTTAGCATTTCTACACAAATTATTTCCATTTCATCCAATGTTTCAATCCCTTTTCATTCATAACCAATCCTTTATACAGACATGTTCTCAAGGCCGATTTAGGCTTCTGCCTATCTGTGAATACGTTTACATTTACGGTATTTAGCAGACACTTTTTTATCCAAAGTGAATTCTCCCTTGAGCAACTTGGGGTTAAGAGTCTTGCTCAGGGACCCAGTGGTGCTATGCTGAAGGTAGGATTCTAACCCATGACCTCTTGGTCCGTAGGCAAGTATTCTACCCACTAGGCCACCGCTGCCCCATATGTGTCAGTGTTGTGTGCAGATATTTCCATAAGTGTCTGTCATTACACTTAAATGGAACGTAATCATGAGCATTTGGGGTGTCTAAGCCTAGATGTACAGCAAACAAAGAGCAAAATCACATCCCTTTCCTGGCTCTAAAAATAACTCAGTTAATTTAATTAACTAATTAACAAGTTGCTTGTGTAATATTTTGAAGATGGGTGATAGAAATGACTCCTGTCGACCGAACCTCACACTGCTGCAGGTAATGTTGTGCCACTTCTGGTTCAAGAACTGTGTGGATTTCTTTCTGCCTCCAATGCTTCCAGACAGCTATTCAGTTTACATGATGCACAGAGGATATGCTGGACACACAGCTGAGATTATGAATATGTGCATCCTGTGACCACTACAAATCTTTTACAAGGTTTGCTTAACCACAAACCCCTTCTCTGTGGTGTGACGCAAACACCTACAGAAGCATAGATTATCCTTATTTGCAAATGCTGCTCTTCTCAAAGTTGTTTAACACATTCCAATATTTACTGAAATTTACTTCGATCTGACCAATACCTGTATTAGAGTCCTGGGTGAGGTTAGAGCTCACAGCCTGTATGCTGTTGTAACAGAATGCTTTAATGCAGTCCAATTGCAGAGCCTGGGCATTCTCACTGATCTTCTCCACTTTGGATCTAATCTTCTCCAGAGCCACCACCACTCCCTGTCCAGAATACAATGTGTTAAGGTTAACGAAGCCCTCTGCTAGAAAAATGTTACCTCTTTACTCCAATTACAGCATTTCTCTGTTTTACCAATCAATTAATCTGACCAATTGCTGGATTTTCTTAAGTTTCTATTGTTTATATATTAAATAACGATGGCTATGGACCTTTACCCCACACATTTCTAAAGTTAAAAACAAGAAGAAAAAAAAACCTTCACTAGGTGAAAACTAGAATTTTCTTATAAAAATGATTGTATCAAGATTAAAAAAAAAAAACACCACCACAAGGCATCAATGGCTATCTTATGAAATTAAAATGTTAGAGCCCAGTAAATAAAGGGATGCAAAAACTACGGCTGGGCGATTCATTGAAAAGTAATCGAAATTCAGAACCTATAATCAATCAAATTTTCCCAGGTCGATTTCCCTTTAAAAACACTACCGCGTGTGGAGTCACGTGACCCCGCTCCGTTATGTTACGTTATTCCACTGACATGTCGAACATGGAGAGCTTAAACACTGAGACAACTGAGCAACTTGTCAGTGAACTATAAGGGCAAAATAAATAAATAAATAAATAAATAAAAGAATCGATCATTAATCGTAATCGAGTTAAAATGTTCATTTAATCGAGATTTTGATTTTAGGCCAAATCGCCCAGCCCTAGCAAAAACGCTCAAAAGGAGTTCAAAAGGTTAAATCTGGAAAAACTTTCGTGGGATATTTTCCCAGTAAGTTAAATTCATACTGCACTTTGGCTTTGTAGGGCAGAATTGTGCTCTAAAATTTTAGGGCCAACAAAGAGTTGTGTACTTATTTATCATGAGAAAATAAAGAAAGTCTAATTTCCCCAAGAGTGGTTGAACTTTTACATAAAACTGTAAACACATACTCACTTGATTGCCCATCAGAGCAGCTATGTGTGTGGTTTTCCCTCCAGGAGCTGCACACATGTCCAAAATCCTCTCGCCAGGACGAGGCCCCAAAACATGCCCCACCACTACTGAAGGAAGGTTCTGCATGCACACACACACACACACACACACGCACGCACACACACACACATGCACACACACACAAGGCTCACATTAGCTCAAATTATTATTCTTGTATGCAAGTACAGTCCTATGAAACAACCAAAACTCAAGAAATACCTGCAAAAATAGTTCATTTGCCAGTACACCATCAAAAGAGGGGCTTTGGTAGATAGCTTCCACCATTTTAATGGCCACACCCCTGAAAAACAAAGTAGGGGAGAAGATGATAGGAAGAAAGAGAGACAGTGATGGAGTATAAAGATAAAACAAGTGATCGGAAGATAATAATTTTACAAGGCAATTCATGAATAACCGAACCTGCCAGCAGATTCAAACTTTTATTACAAAGTTCTGTAACTAAACAGTGACAGTGTAGATCCTGTAGTCACATAAAATCTCAGGATGTTATTTTCACTTTTGCATCTCGTCAGTACAGTGAACCCCTGCAAATTCACAGAAACGCAGGTATCCTCCGCATTTTTTGTGCCAGTATATATTTTGTCCATTCATTTCAGTGCTAAATTAGAACGTTCATTTCTAAGTTTGTAACACAAAAATTAACATAAATTCAGATACATTTCCATATAAAATATAACTGTATAAATGTTTTTGTACTGTCCAGAGAACACAAAGACAAAGTACGTCTTGGGATTGTGAAATACCACCGTACTCAGACGGGAGGTTTCTTATTGATTTCTCATTTCTCCTTGCTGCCCTGTGATGTATCTCTGACAGCTGCAGTCCAGCATTCTCGTACCAGAACAGTTACTTGCGTGGAGAACCTCGAGTGTTTCACTGAGTGTTCTCGTGTTTTGTTCTTCTTAAAGCCCTGTATTTTTATCACTGGAAATGAAATACATTTTTTATTGTATTTTCTCTGCTTATACCAAAGAAAACCCATGTGCATGAATAACAGTAGAATCTAAACAGCGGTAACATTGGTATTTACATTCTAGCACTGCAGGAGTTGTGTAAACTGTACAGTACGAATACAAGTTTACATTTTCTTACAGGGTAATGTCGGGGGTTTACTGTACATCAAACAGAATCAAATAGAGAGAGAAATAAAAGGAACAGCATTTGAACAAATGAACACGAGCATTACATTGGAAAATAAACCTTTTATGTCTTTGTGTTTTCTTTCTTTAATTGCAGTTTACCTTATCGTTCCCTCTGCACAAAATATCTCAGTGCGGCCCATCGTGCAGACTCCATTACCCAGAAACACCTTCTTCCCCTGGAACTCTTTAGCTCCACGCGTGCACTTCCCCTCCACATCAGAATACACGGAGACAACATCTCCCGCCTTCATAACTGTTACACAAGAAAACATGCACATATTCCCAGAGCTTTGTTATCTTAAGTGGTCCGAATAGACATTCTTCTAGTTTGGTGTGTATTCTAGTATGTTGTTCTGGATAAGAGTCTCTGCACAAATGTGGTAAATGTTAATGTGAGAGTGTGTCTCCCCTTACACTTTGGTGCACTGAGGACGCCAGGAGCGAAGACATGAGCGCCTCTCAACACAGCACTGCCACACTGAGCACCAACGATCACCTCGGATTTCAACACTTTCACGTCCCTGGAGCAAAATATAGTTTGAGATGTTGTAGTTCATATATGAGCAAATGAGCCAAAACATATATCAATATTGAAGTATTCTGTGAACAACAAAAAATGATAAGCTGTTATATAATATAATCCTAATACACCAACGAGCCAAAAGCATTTTGACCACTCACAGATTAAGTAAATGATGATGATAATCATACAGTATGTCTGTGCATGTCTAGATATATTAGACGGTAAGTAAACAGTCAGTTTTTGCAACTGATGTGTTGGATAAAAAAACAAATGAACAGGAGTGAAAACCTGAGGGACTAAATTGTCAAAGTCAGGCCACTGTGTCTCTGAAATGGCTAGGCGAGTGAGGGGCTCGAATGAGGGCTACTGCAGCAGAGGTCACCAAAATCCTCATGCTGGTTATGTTAGAATACACAGTGCACCCTGACAGACTGGTCAGAGCACCCATGCTGATACCTGCAGGCACACAAGTGTCAAAACTGGACCTTTGAGTCCCAAAGTCACAGTTTCTTTCACATCACGTGGATGGTCAGGTACATTTGCACCATTCCTGGGGCACCAGGATGTACTAGGGACAACAATCAGCTGGGAAACCTTGGGTTGAGGTGTTTACATAAACATCAGTACAACCAACAGAAACACTGTTTTGCACCAGACACCCCTTTCTGGCATCAGTATTCAGCATCTCAGTGGCGTATTCTGCACTCTGCACATTGTTCAATAAGGTGTTGCCCTGGCCTCAAGGGGGGAATTCTGTAGGATGTGCTGGAACAATATGTCCAATATGCGGTAGCTCACCCTTGCCACTTAACATCTTGGAGTTGTTGTGGTGACAAGCAAAAGACCATACACATATCAGGAGATTTGATCACTACATTGTGGATGTTCGTTTTTTATCTTCATGATCAATGTTACACAGCTTTCTGTGTCATTTTAATCTACAACAGTTTTTTTTAACACATCTAAAATTCCTATTTCTTATTGCTTCCCATAAAACTTTAGAAACCTTTAAAATTGCACAGGACTAGTACACTTGAAAATGTATTCCATGTATCTGCAACCAAACTGCTATTATATGATTGAAAATATTGATTTGGAATTTTTAAATGGTAGTACATATGGTAGGAAGTCTCTTGTGAGTAGGCTTGCAGCTGTGGGCTGAGCCGCCTTTGTTCTTCTCTTCTCATGGTCTTAAATAACCATGTGGGAAGCCAACTGTAGACTGCAGAGAAAACCAGAGGGATGTTTGCGTGTGTGTGTGTGTGTGTGTGTGTGTGTGTGTGTGTGTGTGTGTGTGTGTGTGTGTGTGTGTGTGACTATATCTTCGTAAAAGCGGGAGTCAAAAGAGAAAGATGACAAAAGAGCAGAAATGTAAACAGTAGGAGAGAGAATGACGGCAGGGTGGAGAGAACGAGGGAGACAGATGGACAGAGTTAGAGGACAAATAAAAAGTCATGGGAGGGATCTGACATTTCTCCAGCCACCACAAGGACAGAATTCCAATCGTACCTAGGACCAATGATCGGAAGCAGCAGAACATCTGGAAGCAATGGGTGGCAGAGGATGGGAGCTGGAGAGCTGTCGTCATAAAAGCTTGCTTTGCTCACTTGTTGCTGGGAGACAGAAGGATACCATCAAAAGTCACAAGAGTTCACTCTACTGCTTACATAGACAATATGCTGATGAGATGAATAATAAACAACCAGCCATGACCTTGTCTCAAAACAACTCGGTGACGCTTACAGATCATCCATAATGCAAAGAAACTGAATGTGAACCAGAACTTTGAGACTGTAAACATTTCATAATCTTTCAAGTGCTTGTGAGTAACAATGAGTTGCAAACAACCTAAAGATAAAGAGCCACATAGTCCATTTGCAGCAGGGAGAACTGAAGAGTGCATCAATATTGACTTACAATCTAATCTAAGTTAAGGCCTGTTGTCTCTAAGGCTGAGAAGCAAAATGCATTGATTTCTGTAACTCTTTTTACTTGTCTAAGCAAATTTGGTTTAACTCACATTGAGATTATCCAAAACACTACTGCCAGGCTTTTAACTGGCTCCCATAAGTGGACTAAAAATGCACTGGAATTTAGGGCATAGTATAAAATCCTCATTCTCAATTATAGAGCCTGATATGGTCAGGCTCCTCAATACATTGTGAACCTCCTGCAGCTTTACCCCACATGGCATGCCCTGAGATCCACCCAACAGGGCCTTCTTTCTGTGCCTCTCTCCAGGCTGAAGATTCGGGAGGATGGGGTATTTCAGACTGCTGCTCCCAGCACTGAGACTTAAAACGTACAATTTTTTTGTAGCTTTTATTACTATATCTTTATGCTTTATTTTATATTCTGTATTTTACAACTTGCATGCTGCTTTATTGTTCCATGCTTTGTGACCTCTGTCTATGAAAAGTGCTTTATAAATATATTTGACTTGTTTAATTACAGGTTCACAAGTACAGAAACCCCACACTTTAGTGCAGTTATGGATTCAGTTCAACACAGATTTTTTCTGAGATCCGAACTAATAATTGTTCGCTGAAGTCCCTGTACTAACGTGGAAACTGCAGGTATCCTCCGCATTTTTTTACTTTTGTGACATCCGGGCCTCGTACGCATGCTGGGTTGCTAAAAACCCGCGGCCAAATATAAACCTTGCACGGGGATGAGGGGGCATGACGGACGAGGGCCAGACGTAATCAGAGGTGGGAGGTTTGAAAGTAGCCAATCCAAGAGCATTTTTATTTCTCCTTGCTGCTGATTGGCTGCTGCCCTTTGACGCAGTCCAAAATTACCCAGTGTACCGTCTTGAGTGTTCTTGTGTTTTTTGTTTTGTTCTTCTTAAAGCCCTGTATTTTTTAAGAGATGCGCCAATCCAATATTCTGTATCTGTATTGGTCTGATCCTGACCTAAATTGCTGGATCGGAAGTCTTAACAGAAAATATTTAGGTGTTGATTTCTACTATTTCTAACAATACTGGCCTCACAGCTACACTTCTCAAGCACTTGGGCTCCAAGCTTGTCTCAGCTGATAGACTACATCTGGGCTTAGTGTCAAAAGTTTAATTTTTCACTAAACCATTGCTTTAAGCCAAATATTAATGTGCATATTCTTTCTAGAGACATTAAGGGTCGGTTTCCCGGACAGGGATTAAGCCTAGTCCTGGATTATGTAGTGTGGAGATAGAGATTTTCCATTTAAAAGGAAAGGGTAGTCCAAGACTAGGCTTAATCCCTTTCTGGGAAACAGACCCTAAATGCCTGGGTACAAATATTGGGTTCATTTTTCTTTAGACTTGTTCCCCTGCAAATGAAGGTAGATTTCTTAAACTATACATTGTGCTATTTTATTCTGATACGTGCCAACTATATATTAATCATTGTGAGGTCAATCAGAACATTATTAACACTCTAGAGCAGGGGCGCCCAATCTTATCCACAGATTTTATTCAGATCAGGCAAGTCACATGACTTAATCAGGTGGTCTCAGTCTTCAAACAGTTGATCAGATACGCTCTTGCTTTGTTGGAACGAAAACCTTTGCCCATACATCAGCCCCTTTGAGGATAAGATTGGGAATCACTTATATGGCTGTGGAGGAAGGTGTGAAGCACCTGTCTGCAAGTACACTCAGACCTTTTCTGTTGATCTCAAACTCTCCCTAGCTGGAATATTAGCATACACTATATGGACAAAAGTATTGGGACACACTTCTTAAAAATTAAATTCGGGACAAGACAGTTTCAACGACTCCAACTTTGGACACAGTTTGAGAAAGTGCACTAAGCAAGCTCCATTAAAACATGGCTGGATGAGTTCGGCACTTGACTGGCAGCTCTGATCTCAACCCCATCTAACAGCTTGGGATGAACTGGAATGGAGACAGTGTCTGACCTCACAAATGCTCTACATGATCATTGGGCACAAATTCCCACAGGCTTTTATAGCTGCAAAGGGGGGCCAACTCCATATTAAAGTCTATATTTGAATGCAAGTCCCTGTTGATGTAATGTCAGGTTCCAATACATTTGTACATTTAGTGTATTTTTTTACTCTTAACCCTCATGTGTATAGACAAGAATCCACACCCACACCCACACACACACCTGTGTGAGGTGTTGCTCCAGTCTGTGTTGAATGTCCTGTAGGCTGTACATGTGTGTGCTGGCTCTCAGGCAGGTATATGATGGCGGGTGAGACAGACAGGAGAGCAAAGACTCAAACAGTCGCTCAGCCTCCTGCTGCCCCAGTTCAGACACCAGCTCCAAATGAGAGAGAGGAAACACTGATCACACAACAGAAACGCATGTAATAGGTAACAAGTATTACAGTTATAAAAGAAAGGCAACCAAAGATATGATGTCACACTGCTTACCTCTTTATTTGTGAATTCATTATGGAGATATTCATGCACCTCAGGTCTTAAAGCTATCCGAGGGAAAATATTTTTCTTCTTGAAGGGCATCATAGACACTGGAAAGTAGATGGAAATAAAGGAAAACTTCAGCCTTGAGTGGGTAAAACATGCCTGAGGGCTGCTGCTCCTGCTCATTCATGAACTGATCTGATCACTGAATCTGAATACAGTCTACACTCTGAAGGCTCATAGTCCTGTGTAACTTCTTCTTCTACTACTTCCGGCTGCTCCAAACTAGGGGTTGCCACAGTGGATTAACATCTCCATTTTCTTCTATCATCTTCCTCTCTCACACCAACTGCCTGCATGTTCTCCCTCACCACATCCATGAACCTCCGACTAGGCCTTTCTCTTCCCTGCAGCTCCATCCTCAGCATCCTTCTCCCAGCACTGTACTATTTTCCATCCATTCCACCCTGCCTGCACTCTCTTTTCCACCCATTCCAATGCACAAGCCACTCCGGTCACTCTTTCCCCTACTTTTCACCACATAATTCACTCCTGCCACTCTTCTCCCCCCTTCTCACCACACAAACCACGCCTGCAACTCTTCTCCACCCATTCCACTGCACAAATCACTCCTGTCACTCTTCTCCACTTCTCATCCTGTGCCATGTCACTAGTTTCTGAACAGTTTGTATACTGACTGCACCGCGGTGTATTTCCTATATGTACTAAGAGGACTTCAGACAAAATCATTAATTGACTCAGTACTGAACAGCCCATAATCCAATCATCTTTACTAACCCACTGCTCTTTCTTTTGCATTAACGAACCGATGAGGAAAAACACTGTCAAATTTCACGATTCTTCCCAACCGCATCCTCATACGTCATCACTGGGCGTGTTTGGAAGCGAGGTCTCATGGGAAGTGTAGTTTCTGCGATGATCTAAGATTAGATGGGATAAGATAAGTGTTTATTTTTCCAATAAGTAGGAAATTTGCATTGTTACCGAAGCAAAGTGGGCAGAACAAAAGAAAAAAAGTAAAAGCAGCATAACTAATATAATAAAAGCTGTGTTACCCACAGGAAAAAACCCTGGAGCTCCAACACAGTAGGTGACGGTACTGAACCTTTTTGTGGTCTGGAAGCCTCAGAGAAGAACGGGGCGGTCTCGGCTGGGTTTATGGTTGGGGGATGGTGCTTGTGTGAGTGCTTGGAGGAGTTTCTGTGCAACAGTCTGTCATCTGTGTTCCTGCACAAAGTTTCCTTCTTTTTTTATATAGATCTTTTGAAAAAAAGGTTCCAATCTTGGCTCAGAAGGATCTGGGAGTTCATTAGAGGCGTCCTCTACAGGATTTTGCAGCGTTCAGTCCAGGCTGGATCCCTGGAGCAGTAAGAGAGCCGCAGCAGGGTTAAAGCCTGTGCCTGCTCCTCCGCTCCGAGTGGAGGGATGAAGTGGAGGCGCAGCTGCTCTCCACACCAGACCAAGAACTGAAGAGGCATAGATTGAACTGACTGGACCGGGAGGTTTATTTACATTTCCATTTACTTCTCAATCTGCCCGTAATGTCGGTGTGAGTCCTCGTTCACCTGGCCGACTAGAATATGAGACTGTAGCTGCGTTATCTCCACATGAATATAACGGGCTAGCCTGCAGCTGTACAGAGGCCGACTCCTAACAATTAAACCAAATAAACACACAGACACACAGGAGACATGGGTCTAATTGTGGCCAAGCTCTGGAGTTTTTTCTGTAATCAAGGTAAGCTTGTGAATTCTCTCTTTTCACTTATGACTCAAAAACAGGAGCTTCTAGTTAGCTATCCGGCTAATAATGAACCAGCGCTGTTTAGCGGGCTTTTACTTCTTCGAGTAACATGTATGTCCTCCACAGACTGTTCACATCAAGCTGGAAGTGATAGAAAGATGGAATTCTGTTAAACAGCAACATTTCATTCAGGTCTATGTGGCATGTCAAGGCAGAAAGACTATACAGCCTTAACTACGCTAGCAGTCGGTGTTGGTTAAAGGTGCTGCAGCGCTTCCACAGCTGGCTACTAAAACATCTGGTTTAGCTAACATCCTCTGCGTAGTTGCTCTCTTTGTGTTAGTGTCTTAGTATTAAAAGGGCCATTTTACACCCACTAAAACATCCTGCAGTCGGGGAATAAATAAGTGGTCAACCACAGTTTCACATAGGATGTTGAAATTGGCTACAACCCACATACTGTACTTCCTTCTGAGAGCCTCTTTACCGACCAGAATACTCCTCTCCTCACCTGGATCTTCTCACCAAAATAAGGGGATTTTAAGTAGTACTTGACCTGTCAGCCCTCTGGCAAGAGGAGGACTTGGTCAGAATCCTCATCCAAGTCCATTTGCTTTTTTTCCCCCTCTCTCATTCTGAAGCGTGATCTCCTGTGAAAAGTGCGCCGGTGGCCTTTGAGGTTGCATGTTTAATTTTTCTTATTTTTGATGCAGTAGGGAAGGGCTCCGGGCTGATGTTAAGTTCAGGACAGGGCATTATGTTAGTGACATAAAACAGAATTGACTCTTAGCATGATTAAATGATGAAAGCTTGTCCACTGCATTAGCTGGTTTCATCTAAGTACAAAATTCATCCTCTGTTAAAGCTATTGTCAGGTTTGTAAGACATTCTTTTAGCGTGGATGATTGACTTTACTGATGCAAACCTAAATATCATGATAATTGTTATTATTACCAGACAGATGCTGAAATCAGCAGGTAGACCAATCCATAGCCATCTCTAGGTTTATCCTAATCTCAGTGAATCCAGTGGTGTGGGACAGTGTCAGATTGTTCCTGGTGGAGATGTGGACGAGACTCTATTGACCCAACCCCCCGCACTTTTGTGCTTTTGAACAGACGCCGGGGTTTCTGACTCAAAGGATGTGACAGAAGGCTCGATGCCGTGGGTGACCTGCCATACAGAAGGTGTTCAAGAATGGCGTGTTGCTTCCATATTGTCTTCCCATTATGTGATTCACGTTTTGTTATTGTCTTCCTGCCATATTATTCTCAGCCTGAGCAGCAGGAACTTGGGTGAAGCAGCTGTGAAAGCTGCCTAGTTTCCTCAGATGGTTTGTCCAGTTTTTCAGAAGTTTGTAAAGAAAGAGTTTTGAGCTGATTTTTTGTTCGCTCTGGCCCTTTTTAAACACCCATTTAGAAAGTTTAATATACTTTGATTTGACTTTAGGATCTCAATGGTACAGGTTACTTATTGTACAGCCTGTAATAAAAAGGTTGCCAGATCTTGAGGCGGTGTTTTATTTGTAGGGTTTGCTTTTGGCTATTTTAAGGCCGTTGTAGAACAGACTAGTTCTGAACAAACATTCCAAACACAATCTGCAGATCCATGGAATGTCTGACAGATGTTCTTGAAAGATCTCTTTGCTGGACCCACGAGAAGATGCCATTTGTGGTATTTTAGAAGCTGTAGTTGCTGCATAACCACCAAAAGTGGTCTGAAACCATTGTGACTTTCCTGAGGTTTTAAAGTATAAAAAAGCTAGCGGTCATTACATTAAATTAAGAACCTAGCAGGCTTAAGAGAAGTGCATGTACTTAAGAGTGAAAGCCGTTTCATGCGTCCGATTGAATCTGCCTCACAGTAGACCGATGGACAGATCAATACGCTAAGCAGAGCTTCATCAATACCTTTCACAATGATTGACCATTACTTATCTGTGCCCCTAAGCTGGAGTTTCCCTTTTGACTGAAAGTTCTGATCTAGTATAATTCAGCACCAGGATAACCTTGAATCATCTCTTCTGTCTTCCTCACTATTCCTGTTTTACTGCATGCTACTTAAGTAATTATTGCACAATGTAGAATTAACTAATGCCACATCTGTATTGCATTTATTGACATGAGGAGGATTTTCTTTGTCATTCTGTTCTATTCTACTACTGTGTTTGATCCACGCTGAATGGTACTGTGATACTCCTCAGGATCAATACAAAGGCATTACATATTGTAATAAAATCTAGGCTTGCAGTTTGGTTACGGATAATTACCTCACATATCCTGACTTATTTCCATAATTGGGTCTCCTGTGTCATTACATTTTGATGGAGTTAAGGGACGTTTTGATTTCAGGTTGACTGTAAAGACAGCTAGGTGTGCACCTAGAAGCTAGCTGGCTAATTGATTGCTGCACTGCAACTAATGATATATTTCTGTTAATGATTAATACAGTGTTTTGGGAAAACTTCAGTCCCAGTCCTGGAACTTAAATGTTCCTTTTCTGTTTTAAATGGAGCATTTAACGTAATTTGACAGACATTAGCTAGTTAAATAAGCACTTAACCAGGAGATGAAATCTCATACAGTTTAGTTCATTTTCATTTCGTGGTTTGTTGTCATGCCGCTGTGAAATCCCAGTTCTGCTTTTTCATGTCAAGCACACATTTTCTACACTGTGACTTTCGTGGCTCTCACTTTCTTGACTTTCGCATCCTCTTGCCACCACCAATGTTAAGTTGCGTCTCTGCCACATACACTACCGGTCAAGTTTTTCTGTTTGTTTGTATTGAAATTCAAGCGGTTCAGTGTCTCAATGTTCATTCGGCAGAAAGTTCTCCCCAACTCTGCAGCAGGAGTTCCCATAAGTGTGCA
>JBBPDE010221802.1:0-13429 GCA_037974605.1 Nannopetersius ansorgii | reverse complement strand
TATCAAAATAAAAGCCCACATAAATAAAACCCAACTCAGACCCACATGAATCAAAACAAAACAGGGCAGCAAAGGGAAAACAAAAAGCAGTGGCTATCAGTGGCCACTAGCGGCACTCAGCCGTAACAGTTTTTCCTGAAACTGTGTCTATACATGCTGTTGACCCACCACTATTCAAACTTCTAGGGGAAAACACTTTTTTATATGGCTGCTCATTAAAAAGATCACAGACCACTGATCAACAACCACTACGAAACAAAACAGAGAATTTAACCAATTAAAACTAATCAAAATCTTTGTTTCTGCTGAAGGACATTGCCCCAAAAGTGGAAACTGCATGCTTAGCAGTAGGGCGGTCTAAGGTTGTAAATACAGTGCATGTTCCTCTGCAGGCATGTCCTAATAATTATGCACTCAAGGTCAGTTTACCACACAGTGTGACATTTATTAAATGTCTAATTTAGTAAAAACAACTCACTTTTAGCTTGCTAATGCTGTTAAAAATTAGGATAGCTAGTTGCCTGAGCAGAGCCCAGTGAAGTCCATAGGAAACATTTATGAAAACTTTCATTATATTGTGGTCCGTACAAAAGCTTCATGTCTCACTGGACAGTTATTGTTAGCTACTATTTGTAAGGCAGTCAGTGGTTAAGTGGTCTGTTTTGTCAGTCAATCAGCTGGGTTTTTTTTCACTAAAATTCTTTACTTTTCAATTTAAGTTTTTCCCCAACACTTTTTAGGTGTAGCACTAACCGTGGTTTACAGACTCAAACAGCCGTAAAATCCTTAACCCAATTCGTTAGTGGGTTAACCTTAATTATCAGTCTTACTTGAATAGCTGGGAGCCAGTTCCATTTCTGATACGATTCCATTCCAAGATTTTTGCTCAGGAAAATCTACAGTCAAACTGGCACCATCAATTTCTGCAGAGACAGAGAAAAAAAAACACATTCTCATGAAAAATAGTTATATACTTATTGGAATGTAAATACTGTTTGATTAAAATGTTCTTGCCTGTAACCACACCAACACTCTTGTGAGAGACATTTCCCCATTCGTATTTTGGAGTAGTAACAGAGGATTTCACCCGGACCCGATCTCCAATCCTGAAGTATCCTAAGATAAGATACATTCATAAAGAAAAAATATAATAATAATAATCATAAATACTTAAAATGAAGTCTAGTAGTTATAAATTAGCAGTTAAAATGAACAGCATCAGTGAAAACAATTTTTCTAAGGTCAGCTATTTTGAATAAGTACATTAAACAGCTTGTTCAGAGTTACAGTTTGATACTTAATTATCGAGTTCGAGCCAAAGCTATTGTTAACAGTAGTGTTAAATTAAGCACACAGTCATGGAGTCTCCACAGAGAATCACTGGCAGTAGAATGGTCATACCAAAAAGTTCAGTGACTTTAAATATGGTATGGTCATAGGTCAGTTTGGAAATGTTTGACATGTGCATGATGAGCTTCATGAAGTTTCCATTTCCAAGCAGTTGCACACAAGCCAAAATCACTATGAGCAATGCCAAGCATGATTTGGAGTACTGTAGGAGTACTGTAAATTAGAACTAGGAATGCCAAAGATTTTATATACATGTGATGGTATATAGATATAGATGTCCACATACCCTTGGCCATATAGCAGTGACCATCAAAGCAATGATTTTGATCTGTACCGAGTTAAGACTGATATCTGTGTGTATATAAAGAAGCCAAAACAAATGCTTCGGCGCAAATCGTTTATCTTCTCTAAGGACAGTGGACTAACCTGCCTTATTTTGAGTTTTTGATTATCCATGTGTTTACCATGAAATATCTGATTTGTTTCGACCAATTTCTAAGTTTCATGTAATATGAGTCTGTTAACATTGACAAAGGCTAAAAAATAACAGAAATTTGGAACGAAAATAAAAACACAAAATAATAATATATTACTTAAGATACAATATTAATTGTATTTTATTTTAGGAGCACATCTGGCCCTCACAGTGTCTGCTGAGGAAAAACTCTGGCAAATGTAGTTGACGACCCCTGCTATATAGTGTATATTCTGAGCCTTGTATTTCAACTGCAAAACTTCAACCCCCCGTTTTGTATTGACTGAGAGATAGGTGTAGCATATTATGTAAACCCATTGCCCTCTTTGCAGTTAACTGGGAATACCTCACCTGGAAAGCAAATCATACTCCTAACACTAAATTTTTCTACTTGTAACATTTTAAAACTGTGTCACTTTAGACAAGTGGCATTAATATAAGTGTAAATAATTCTACATTCATGTGCATTCATTCTAAAATGATCAACAATAGCATGAGCAGCGTACAGCGGTTGTGGCGCTTATCATCTGAAAGCATGTCCATATCATTGCTTTCAAACACTGAACCGCTTTGTCTGTGAACAGTTTATTGATAATAGAGTTACCGTAATAGTCAGTCTCACCTGTATCAACATTTGGAGCTAGTTCCATTTCAGAAACTTCAGCCTTCCAAGATTTATGCTCTGGAAAATCTACAAGCATTGTTTCCCCTTCAACAACTGCAGAAAAAAGGCACTGTTATTTAATTGTTACACTTTAGTGCAACACTAAATCAAACTGTGAATCATAGTTATATAGTTCATATAGTTATGAACTTTATGAAGTACTCTAAATGTTCTTACCGGTAACCACACCAACACTCTTGTGGGAGGCTTCTCCCCACTTGTATTTTGGAGTAGTAACAGAGGATTTTACCCTGACCCGATCTCCAACCCTGAAGTATCCTATGATGTGATTAGAAAAACCATTAATTAAATTGAGAAATTATTAATTAATTTATTATTATTATTATTATTATTATTATTATTATTATTATTATTATTATTATTATTATTACTGAAGATTAAAAATAGTAATACATGCAACTAAATAACAGAAAAAAACAGCAAAAAAGGAAAATGATGCAACAATTCTGAATTAAAATCTAAATACAAAAACTGGCAATGCAATCTAGTGTGCTGTTAATAAAACAAAAGTATAAATGGTAGTTTACTACTGACTAAAAATTTAATTCCAGTGAAAACTAATATCTTCAGTTCTGGCAGGTGGGCTACAATTGGGGTAAAGAGAAAATAGGTCAATAATAATTTTGGCTGAAATGCTGCTTTAATATGTAATAAAGCCACGTCAGGCCTGATAAACACCAGATATTTATCCTTTTTGCTTGAACCTTGCTTCATGTGGGCTGGTACAGCACTTTTGTGTGTGTTTAGTTAATGTGATATTAATTGGGTACTTTTAGATGTATAGTGCAGGTTAAAGCAAAAGGTGTGGGGCCTCTAGAGCTTGTATAAATCACTGCCATAAGCAGAATTACCCGGTCTCCAAACCTGAAGCATTCCGTAACATAGAGAAAGTATTGATTTTCAAACCTGAAGTAAATAGCACTAAAATAAAACATCCTGGGTAATGGAAAACTGCGTTTAATGCAAATCTTATGTGAATTTTGTTTTCTGCCAATTTCTTGCAATTCATTTAATTGGAGGATACAAAAATGGATCCTTTTCAGTTTTCCAAAACAATCATTTAAAGCTCCTAGAAACATATAAGTGAGACCACTAGAAACCTTGGAGCTTCTACTTTTGAAATATGCATGTAGCCACGCCCCTCAGGTTTTCAGATATAAAACATCAATCTGGATAAATGAATAACAGTGGCGTGATTGGCTTATTGTGCAGCAGGGGGCCGGTGATAACACGCCCCATTTCACGCGGTAAACAAACACACACCGTGCTTTGAATGCAAAAAGTATGGAACAATTTCCTCATCACAAAATAGAAGTTCAGTATAAAGCAATATTAAGAATTCTGTGCAGGGGACTGAAAGTAAAACTCTGATATAAAGTAATATCTGTTTGACTTTAACATAAAATCCTTGTTCCTTATTGCATTTCACAAAGGATTGGATTACTGGATTATTGCTGTCAGTCTTACCTGAATCTGTGCAGGGAACCAGAGCCTTGTATAATAGTCAGGTGTCCCAGTACTTTGTTCTATATGGTGTAATTCAGAGAGGGCCTCTCAAGACTTAACCCTTTCATGAGTAAGTTTATCCATAGAATGGTTTGAACCAGCAGCTACAAATCAGGTGGTCATTTTTATTTAGTTAGATGTTTTAATAATGTGCAGATATGTCATGATTTTAATGACTGAAATTGACAACAAGTATTAAATAAAGATAAAATAAACAACAAACTGTGAATCCTTGTTGCGAGTTACTGGATTCTGGAATTCTGAAGCAGCATTAACTCATTACAAGGAAATGTTTAAGTACATGTCATGTCATTTGCATTTGACTATCTTATATGAACTCCTGCCTCATGGTGTGTTTGACATAACCACCATGGAATATAAACTATTAACAGCACATGTTAAATAAGGTTTTAAATAAAATTGGGCACAGTTTTTCTGTGAGTGATATATCAATAAGAAGGCGGATGTTTAGCAATCCTGACTCGGGGCTCAAGATGGCAGTATTGTAGCGAACGGTGGGAAAGAAGCTAACAGGATGCCAACTCAGTTTCTTTTGTGGTCTTTATTTCACCAAGCACAGAGTAACACAACTTCACTCTGTCACGCTAAACTCCCAACTGAGAGGTTCACCCACTTACCCCTCCTCCTAACACGCAGTTCCCGCCAGAAAAGGCAACATTGTCAGGTGCAGACACTACCCCCGCCCCACCTAGTTCCCACGCTACTGACCGTGTCCTTTCCTGACCCCCTGTTTAACCCCTATGAGCCCAAACCGAGCCAGTCCAAACTGCCAGCCGTTACAGTATATATACGGTGTTTATATTGAATCACTGCTTATTTTTTTAACTTCATTACAGCTGAATGTTGCAAAACAATTGTCAAACTAAATATTATCAGAAAAGAAATTATTTTAAGAATCAAACTGAAATGACCATTCTCCCAAAACTGCCAAAATACTGATGATGTCTCTACACCAAGAGACATGACTTGGACTTGCCCAGTTTGTAGTGGTGAACTCAATCTCCAGCTTCACACTGTTTTGTTTGGAGGCCCCTGATATACCTGGCATCTGAAATGTGGTTTCACACCCAAAAATCTGTTGTGCTCAGTTGCTTTATCTGTCTAAGTTTGTCCCCTTCTGTAGAAAAACTCTTCTGTAGAAAAATCTCTGTTTTTGAGATACTTTTCTTTTCACATCGCCACATACTTAAACGATGTTCACATTGCACTTTCTGACTGTCTGTGATAATATTATATTCAGGGTTTGGTGCATTGCTACTTCAGAATGAGACTTTTTAAACACAATAAACTGCTTTATTATCTTAATTGCTATCATTCTCTTGATGTGTAGCAGATATTTGAGTCAAACACAGTATTCACTCACCAGAACTCTCTTTCGGTTGTCTCTCCTGAGGTTGAGGTTTCTCCTGCAGTAACTGGTCCAGCTTATCTTTCGTTGCTTTGAAAATGATCTCCAATTTGTCTTTTTCGTCAGTCACTTTCCTTAATTTGTCTTCCAACTGGTCTTTCTCTGTCTTTAGGTAGTTGTAATTGGTCAGTAACTGGTCTTTCTTTATCTCTAGGCTGTTGTAACTGCTCTGTAACTGCTCTTTCTCTGTCATCAAGTTGTTGTAACTGGTCTGTAATTGAACTTTCTCTATCACAAGACTGTTGTAACTGGTCTTTAACTGGTCTCTCTCTGACGTCACATTGTCAAATTTGGCTTGTAGCTGGTCTTTCTCTGTCTTCAGGCTTTTGTACAGAGCCTGTAACTGCTGAAACTGGACTCTCTCTGTCTTTGGGTTGTTGTTACTGGTCTGTAACTCATCTTCTTCTACAGAGCCATTCACCACTGTGATGGTGGACAGCAGGAGAAAGCTAATCAGGCTTAGACACACTCCATTCCCTCTGATGCAGCTGGTCCATGCGGCACTTCTTACTGAAACATTAAAGAATTTAAACACGTTTGTCATTTTTAAATGTATCAGTAGTATAGGCACTGTTTTTATCTAGAAGGCGTATCAAGAAGTATAACACAACGTGTTTGTGTCTTCTGCAGATCTTATTGGGTGCTGAATCATTTACATATTGGCAATATCTTATTATGTGCAATAGTCTTACCATATGAATTTCACTTAACTGTAAGTTATCTGTAGTATTTATACCCAGCATTTGTGTATAAAGCACACTGTATTTCACACTGAGGCTTTTCTGCACATTTTACTTAGATTTGACATCGTTCTTGTCTCTATATCTCTGTGCAGTCATAACATCAGAGATCAATCAAGTGTTCTGATTCTAAAACAGTACTATACTGTATAAAAAAACATCAAACTGTTCAACTGAGCACAATATAATTCTAAGAACTGACGCGTTACTATAATGTTAATTACTTTTTTATAGAGCAGGGGTTATCAGAGCGATTCAACCTGGATCTCTACAGACTGATTTATTATTATGGTGAGGCCCCTTACCTAACCCAAACCCTAACCTTAACTCTAACCCCTGGATTTTTCTTTTGTAAAATCAAATTGGATTATCAACATCACATTAGGTGAGACCATATTAATACTGTGCTCTGGTGCAGCTCAGCTACCACCAATACCAAAGACAAATGATACAGTGGCAAACCATATTGAACGTCTGGCAAGTGATCTGAGCAAGGAGGCTATTGCTAAAATGAAAGTGTGGACTTTGATGAGGCAACCTATGTGTTAGGAGTTGGACAAATCCCTCTTTAGGGCAGATTTATTGCATATGGATATTGCGTAGCAACTCGCTATCTGAGGGCTGTCACATCTGTGCCGCCTCTACCACACCCCCGGCAGTCAAACTCCCCGGAGGTCTGAGCTAGGGAGTTCCCAGTCACGTCAACCCCACATCGACGTTTTGGTGTGTCCCAGCATGTGAAGTACGTGTGTTGCTGAGCAATGCCCATGCCAACTATCAGCCCTTGTGTTCCTGCTGAAGAGTCCCTGATCAGTTTTCCTTGTGTTTCCAGGTATCTTGTGATGAGCCCTCATTCCAGATTAAGTGTTTGTATCATGTCATTGGTATATGTGTTCATGTCTCTTGGTTAAAAGACCCGGCCGGTCCAAAAGACACCAGCATGCATTCCCTAGCGTCCGGTCAGGGCAGGTGTGAGAAGAGCAGCAATGGTTGCATCTCATATAACGTATTATGAAACTATCTGGTGGGGGTATTGACTTGGCTGTGTGTGTATGTCCTTTCCTAGACTAACCAGCCCTAGAGGCTCAGCAGGAAGCAGAGCCTCCAACCCTAGAGCTCCTCATGGCTCCTGTAGTGGAGCGATTCAGGCATTTGGGCCGTATCAGTGGAACGGAATATCCATTCTCAGCTGAATGGGAATCACTTCATGTGATTCTGAGCGAGAAAATCTTCATGTGTTTTGTGTTGCCAAATTACTCGGAATTCAGTGACTGTGCCTGTCTGTTATTAAACTCCTGCATTTGTGTCCTCCTTACCCAAGCGGACATGAGAGCATTTAGATGACATTTTTTAAGCATGAGAAGCAGGCATGTTTGGAGCTTGATCTATGAAAACTAACAAAATATTTTGAAGATGCCCATCAGTTTGCTAAAACAGAGTTTATAAATTCAAAACAAGGCTTTCAAAAAATAATACATAGCAGAGTTTTTAAATTGATGTGTTTTGAAAAACAAACACAACCAGTTCTGCACATTTTAGATAAAATTCAAAGAAATATGCGGTATTCCATTTAAGAATCTCATGACTTTCACATTTCTAAAGATTTCCCCACAAAATGATCAAACCAATAATGCAGCTGAGCGTCAATGCCCTTCTGAAAAGCTGGTTGCGCAGTGGGTCCACATACAAACCTCATGAGACATGAGTCACTCCTCATTATTTGAATAATATATTTGGTGTTACCTTTAACAGAAACAAAGGGTATAGCTAAAAAACATGGTTCTTTCCCGATAATAAAATCTTGTATCTGTCTGTATATTTGAGTCAATACATTTACAGTACCTGGGTTCTCAGGTTCCATAGTGCTTTTGGCTCTGTGAGTGTTGTTGGTAAGTTCTTCGGGTGACTTCTTCATCTTCGTTCTGCTCTCCTCAATGGTTTTTATCTCACAGTGAAGTGTGAATTTCTATCAGTTTTAAATGGCCTCACTTTGCCTGGCCCTCCAGTCGCTGGTTGGAGTGAAGCTCCCAGAGTGACTAAGCATGTTGCTTATATCCTCTGATATTCTTTTCTGCTGATGTAGCAAAACACATGGTTTCAGGGTTGTCCTGAAAAATCACAAAAAAAGTTCAAAAATGAGAAGTTCAATACATACAAGAACTACAAGCATGTGATAGTTCCAGAAGTTCCAGAATTGCATGTACTACTGCGTCAGCAACCCCAAGGCAGATCCTTTGTACCACAATGTGTGGATTCTCAGACTATTTTATTTAAAAACACACTCATACCTTGAGGTCAAGAAAGAAAGAAATATAGATACAGATATTTGTGATCTAAACACTGAAGAGGAATACAAACATTCCTCCTCATTGTTTAGATCACAAATATCTTTGTTATTAAATATTATATTAAATAGTATTGATTATGATGATGATAATGATGATGATGATTATTATTATTATTATTATTATTATTATTATTATTATTATTATTATTATTATTATTATTATTATTATTATACAAGTCCAAAGGGCACAAACAGTTCTAAAAAATTCAGACATAACTTGGATGATGAAGAAAAGTCAGATTCACAGATGGGCCAGATTACAAGACTGAGGGGAATGTCTCAGGCAGGGAGCCACACGTTATAGATCCCAGGAAGCAGCAGAAGATTTTAAATCCAAATCTGGCTGCCTCTGCCAAGAAGCTAAAACACATTCATAGAATGGGATCTTACAGTAGAACTACAAATCAAAACACACATCAAAACCCTCTCAAATTTGGTTAACTAAACTCAAATGGTGCTATGACCATCCCAGTTACCTGACCTAAATTCAGTTAAAAACCTGTAGGTCAGGTTTAAGAAAAAAGTGTACAAGCGAACACCCAGTACTCTGACCTGGGGAGATTCTGAACTGAGAAATAGTCGAAAATCCCTTCTGTGTTCTCAAGTATAACTAAACATTACAAGCAAAGATTTAGTGTTGTTCTGTCAGCAAAAAGGTCTGCGCAAAATATGAAATGAGAGTCAGCAAAAGGGTGATAACCTGTGACCTCATTAGGAAGGTATATATTCTTTATTTGCTGAGGAAGAAAATAATTGAGAAATATTAAACTTTAATATTTAATATTAATATTTCATTAAACTTATTAACCAAAGGTGCTCATCATTCTGGAGGGCACTATTTTAGGACAGCAAAGATGGCAAGAACTTTTCTGATTATTTTTCTTTAGTACCCATCAGGATTTCTCAGAAGTGGTGTAACTGTTGGGCTCAGCAACAAAAAAAATGCAATTTCCTTGCACAGTAGCTTACCAAATGTGTGCCACAATAAAACATCCAGCCTAGCATTAGTCCAGCTTGGGGTAGCTCTGATGCAGGAGGGCTGTTGTCTAGAACAGTGTATTGGGTACAGTGGCTACAGTGAGGAGTGAGAGGATGAGCAGGAATGGGGTCACAGGTTCAGAACAAAGGTTTTGGCTAGAGTGCCCTTGATTTCTGTGGATCAGTAATAGCAGTGGGGCACATGAGGAAGAAAGGGAGGTCAGTGCTTTCCTTGGATATATCATAAGGTGGTCCTCATCAAAACAGTTGACTTCATCCAGTTTTATCAGACCGTGCAACTGGATCAGCTCTAGTGTTCCCTCCAGTGGTTGTGCGATTAACCGTTCGAGGAACCAAAAACACAAGGTGGTCAAAATATTAAATAGTAAAGAAGGCAAAAACAGCAACAATTCAGCAATGAAAACAATAATGAAAAAGGAGAATAAATTAATTAGAAAGAACATAAAATAACGTAAAAGTAGCTCTGAAAATTATAAATATTTGCTAAACTGATATTAGTTAGAAGCAGAGAATTCAGATATGCTACCCCCCAAAAAGATGATAATAATAAAGTCTAGTATAAATTTAAGGAATGTGCCATGTAGTGGAATAGCTACACTGACACTTTTCAAAGCAGTTTGGCATAATTTTAAAACAGAACAATTTATGAGCATGAACATTTTTAAATTGTAAAGTTTTTATGACACCCTTTAATATTCTGCAGGTACTCTGTCAACCTCACCAACACTGGGAGCCTGTTAAATATTATATTCATTAAAATCTACAGTCATACTTTCACCATTAACAGCTAAAAAGTAAAAACGCTGTAGGATAAAATGCATTATTTAATACAGAAATGCAATTTAAATGTTTAATTGTAATTTAATTGGGGCAGTTGGTGGCCTAGTGGTTTGGGAATCGCCCCTGTGGTCAAAAGGTCATGCGTTCGAATCCCATGACTTCTAGTAGCACCACTGAGGTACCCTTGAATAAGGTACTGTCCCCACACACAATTCCCTAATCAGCCCACCCTTTCGCTTAACTTGGTGAATGGGTTAAATGCAGAGGAACAATTTCTCATTGTTCACTTTGTGAGCTGTGACAGGTTTCTCACAGTGTTATAACTGGTCTACAATTTGTCCTTTTCAGCAGTTATCTGAAATGATTTTTTGATGCAGCCCCTTTATGGAGTCACTCTCAAAACAGAATAAAAATAAAGCGTATTATTAAATAAAGAATTTTAAAGGTTACAGCTGTATACATGACTATACATGACTGTAAACGTTCTTGCCTGGAATCAAATCAACACCCATAAATTAACGATGAAAATGGCTTAGTCTTTCACAGATTTTCTAGAGAGAACAAGGCAGAAAGGTTTCAGAATGTAGCAGACACAGCATCTGCTTTTAGATTTCAGCAAAAGTGCTCAGGCCGATAACAGACCAAGAGGAGCACACATGAAACAGAAAAATAGTTGAATTCATTATTTTATTGTTTAAAAGATTGAATGTTCTCCACAAAGGGGTGCTGTTAGCATTTAAGTAGCTTTTGAGTGAATAATGAAATTATCTTTGTGGTGGTGGGAATGAAGAAATCAAGAAAAAAGTGATCCGAAAAAAGTTTGACATCGTTGTTGTGAAATGCTCACTCCAACTGTCTCATATGCAAAGACAAATACCTGGGTGGCTATTCTTTACTGTATACTGAGCGGATTTGATGCTCTCTGCATCGTTATTGCTATCATAGGAAAAAAACAGAGAACATTAGTGGCTGATTAGCGATCAGTGCCAGAAATACGCTGCCTGACACACTATATATATTTCAATGGTTAATTGTGCATACATTTTTAGGGTTGTAGCTCTTGTCATGGGTTATAGCATAGGTATCATTCACATGAGAAAGAAGAAACTTTTATGAGAGTGCACATTGTCATTAGTAACAAGACAATTACAGGAAAAGAGAAGGAATGTGTGGGTATGTTGCACCTGGGCTTCTAGGATCCATGATATTTTTGATTCATGGATTCTTGAAGTTGTCTTTTAGTTGTATAACTGTCTTCATGTGGGTTGTCAGCGACACCTAAATCATCTCTCTTTTCTGCAGTAATTTTGCATCTGCATCCTGCTTTCTTCAGCGGCCATTATTTTTCAGTGAAGTTTTTATCAGTTCAGATGCTTGGTTTTTTTTTCACTTGATCAAATGGCAGTTGATCACAGTGTCTGGTTGAAATAAATCCATCAGTGTTTCATAGTTTCTCAGCATTGTTGTGAACTTCCTCTTTTATCATGCTGATCTTGCAAAAAGCGTG
Source organism: Nannopetersius ansorgii (assembly GCA_037974605.1). Classification (NCBI taxonomy): domain Eukaryota; kingdom Metazoa; phylum Chordata; class Actinopteri; order Characiformes; family Alestidae; genus Nannopetersius; species Nannopetersius ansorgii. Next base: position 1,611 of record JBBPDE010221802.1, on the reverse strand, counting down.
GTTTCGGCCGGTTGACCTGTCAAAACACAGCAAAATCACACACAGAGGTTTCCAGGAAAACATGTGGCCTGTGCATGCACAGAATTAACAGACCACTTTTACACTTCAGTCATTTTGACAAAACTAAGTGGAAAAAAAGTAATTAAATCATATGTTTCAGTGACATCTTTACTTAAAATGTGAACTTGTTTAACTTGGGTCGATTAAGAAAAGGGGCCTGTTAATATTCAGAGCTCTTGAACTTTTCTACTAAAGGAAAAATATTAGGGCTGGGACCATTCATTGATTTATTGTTAGTTATGACGAACCTTCATGAAATAAAGTAGAATTTCACCCCAGCCCTGGTTTTACACCGTGAGTCGCACTGCGAGTCATCCATCCATCTATCTATCTATCTATCCATTAGCTGAACCATTCATCCCTAACCAGTGTGGTGGGGGTGCTGAAGCCTATTCCAGCAGTCACAGGGCAAAAGGCAGAGACAAACCCCAGACAGGTCACCAGAGCAGCCACATACACACACCCACAGAGACACCCACACAGACCCCCCCCCCCTGCTTTATGCTAGCAGCAAAAAAAAAACAAAAAAACTTTGGCAACAGTTTGGCTTCGGTGTGTGTTCAGTAACCTCATATATGTGTTTGTCTTGTTACTGAATATTAATCCCAGCCCCTCATAATCTGCGGCTATTTTATTGCATTGATTTTCTTTCTTTTTGCATTAACATTTAGTCATGTTTCATAAGCCATTCTATCTACTTCTGATCTACTAAAGTACTGCTGGTACAGCAAATCTTACACACAACAGTGTTACAGTTATTTTGTTACAATAATGTTCTTGTAATTGCACTGTTGTTTATTGTTTATTGTCTATTATCTTTTGTTCTTCTTGTTGCACTGAGCATGCCAGTGACAAAAGTTCTTTCTTCTTATAAGGTTGTGATGGTCAGGTGTCCATCTACTTTTGGCCATATAGCCTAATGTACTTCTTCTTATTCCAGCTGACTGCTTCACCTGCTGCGTACATATTTCAAGCCATACATGGGCTTCTTATTCTTGGCTTGTTCCGTTAACACTACATAAGGGCTGTGAAGTGGGTTGCTTGTTATGTTGGATCCATGGTAAGATATACATATAAGAAGGGACATATAAAAAATGTTTTATTTTAAAGAATCTCGATCTTCCATTGTTTCCTTGGAATGAAAGTCTCTCTCTCATTCACACACATACATTCACACATCTACAGTTAATTTAGCTCCCCTACCTGCCTGAGCATGTCTCTCGGATTGTGGGAAGAAACCGGGGCTCCTGGACGAAAGCCACACAGACATGGAGATTTAAATTCACAGAAAGGACCCTCAGCTGCCCAGGACCTTTGTTCTGTGAGGCGACAGCCTGTTCCCTTACGCAACAAAAATATATTTCTCAATATATCATGTGACAATATATTTTATGTGTTCATATATTGTGAATTGTACTCAGTAATATATTTGTATATATATATAATAATAATATATTATATATGTAAATAGAAAGAAATAGGATATATGAAAATATATGAAAATATTGCAATTATTGCCGTTTTCATATATTGAATAAATACATTGTTATA
>JBBPDE010221785.1:0-27376 GCA_037974605.1 Nannopetersius ansorgii | reverse complement strand
CAAAACAAAACAGGGCAGCAAAGGGAAAACAAAAAGCAGTGGCCTTCAGTGGCCACTAGCGGCACTCAGCCGTAACACATTTATATGAACACATATAAAACAATTTTTGGTGCTCCTTGTTTAAGTCTAACTTTAAGTCACTTAAGTTTTAAAATTGACTTACATTTATACTTCTATCTACTTGTACTCAACTCTTTATTTTATCTGTGTTTTAGTACATTTCCAGATCTCTTTCATTTAAAAATGTACTTATTTTTTATAATGTTTGCACAGTCAGTAAGGAGCAGTTCAGGATACATTTCATTTACATTTACATTTACATAACATTTCACTGTGTGTACTTGTATGATTAGGCATTTGACAAATAAAGAATCTTGAATCTCTTAATAATTAAATTATTCATATCTAATATAAATATGCAGTACCTACTATGAATTCATTATTACCCACAATGAATTATTCAGCATGAACTACAAATATTTGATACCTACTGCAAAGCTAATGTTGCTAACCTATAGGAGTGAAGACTCAAATATAGCCCCTGGATTTTCAGTTAATGTACCCTATTTTGTGTGTGTGCGGGTGTGAGTGTCTGTGTGTTTGCACGTGTGAGTGAGAGAGAATAAGATTTACCCAAGGCGTTTCCTGGTGAGATGTCCTTTAATCCATTTCTGGATAATCAGAATTGGGCAATAGTTAGCCTGGGTCCGATTTATTACTGTAATTATTTCCTGCACCACTTTCATTTCAGCCTGGTATGAATCCTAAACGTGAGAAGGAATAGAATCATTGTAATTGTTGAGTGGACATACAATTGTAAGTGTAAAGTGCCCATTTGTCATACATGAACACCCCTCAACGCTACAGTGTGAACAGTGTGAAAATGTTCTCTGCATTGAACCTATTCAGCAATTGAAGCAGCCCCAGGGAGCAGTGTGTAGTGTGGTATCTTGCTCAAGGATACCTCAGTGGTGCCACTGGCAGTACTGGGATTCAAACCCACAACCATCTAATCACAAGGGAAACTCCCTAACAATCAGGCCACCAGCTGCCCCAATGAACGCACTGTCTGGAGTCTCTTCTTATATTAATATTTTTTTGAGTAGTAACCCGTATATAAGTATATTAATTATATTATATACTATAGATTTACATATTATGAATCTAAGAATCAGGACATTTCAATGGTAAATTATATTAATTAAAGATGAAGGTCATCGGTAATAAATCAGTACTAACCGTCTTCGAAGAGGGATACAGATTTACAAGAAAATGAGGAGCCATTCTATTAAATTTAGAAGGTAGATGCCAGTTTTCAACAATCTCCTCATCTGAGATGATGCAGTTATCCAGGGCCTTCAGAGACCAAATGCTGTTGACGACACTGTGCCTGTAGTTGTGCTTCAGACTGAGCGGTGTGTCATAGAGGGTTAAGGCTGTTAGTTTCAGAGAGCTGGACAGAGAGGCAATACTTTTTATTTCTGCAATGTTGTTGTCATGCAGATTGAGCAGTTGTAAATCTTTCAGACTACTCCAAAACGAAGCATTGGGAAGTCGGGTAATCTGACAAGAAAAAGCAAAATGATTAGCCACAGAAGTTCTTCCAAATTGTCATTTTGTATAAAGTGGCATCATATACACGCTTGAACACATCACAGTACAAAGTGTGAAATTCTTTTTCTGCATTAAACCCATTAACCAAGTGAAGCAGTAGCTAGGCAGCCAGGAACATAGCACCCAGGGAGCAGTACCTTACCCAAGAGTACCTCAGTGGTGCCCTAGCAGTCAAACCCATGGCCTTCTGATCACAGGGGCAATTCCCTAACCATTAGGCCACCAGCTGCCCCAAATAGTTTTACTGTGTAATAGTATAATTTTATCTTAGTATTAAACCTTTTTGATTACATGGAATTTTCATATTTGTTGCACTATCCAATTTTCCTTTGTTTTATTAAAAAATGCTCAAATTTAACATGAATCACATGATAAAAACTCACATTTAGCTACATTGTTTGATGGCCAAAAGGAATGTTTCAAATCTGGGAACTTGACATTGATAGACATTAAGAATGCTATTACATGGAATACATTTACCCTCAGACTCTCATTCAAGAACTACTATGTTGTTATTCTGTTTTGTAGTTATGAGAACAAGGACCTGACGCATGGACACAGATACAGACCTAATAGGTCAGTACAAATAATTAAAGGAAAAGCGTAAATAAACTGACCAACCTGGTTCCCTTTTAGATCAAGCTTTACCAAGTTCACACACTCCACAAGAGGATTAATCCTGGTCAGAAAGTTGTCAGCCAGGATGCATATTTTCAGTGCTTTGCAGCGCCCAAGCTCCTCCAGGTTCTTTAACAGTAGGCTGCTTAGGTGGACCATCAGAACATCCTGTAGGTCAGTGGATTTTTCATTAGGTAAAGTACTACGACCGTGGTCCAATATCAAGGATTCAGAGCAGTTCAGCAGAAAAGACTTCTGAGCACTTAGGGTCTCCATTTCCTCTTGGTCACATTTCCTCTTGGCTGATGCTGGAGGAAAACAAGCAATCAATATGTATCATTATACCAGTGAAATACTGCATATTGAAAATCATAACAAACATACAAATGTTTAATATTAATATCAAACTAGAAACTACTTCAATTTATTCAGTTACATGCGCTTAAGTAATGGATGGGGTTGTACACTATATGGACAAAAGTATTGGGATGTCTGCCATTCCAGCAACAGTGACTTTAATGACATTGCATTCAAATACATAGACTTTATGGAGTCCGTTCACTCTTTGGAGACATAACAGCTTCCACTCTTCTTGAAAGGCTTTCCACAAGATGTTTTTTATGGAGCTTGCTTTGTGCACTGGGACACAGTCATGCTGGAACAGAATGGGGCCTTCCCCAAACGGTGTACAGTAAACTGGTAGCAAGGTGATGTCCAAAGTGTTTTGGTCTGCTGATGCATTAAGATTTCCCTTCACTGGAAGTAAGGGGCCTAGCTCAAACCCTGAAAAACAGGTGTGTCACAATACTTTTGTCCATACAGTGTATGCTACCACACGGACCTCTGCTCAAGCAGCCTATATTTATGAAAAAAGTTAGATCGACACATTTAGATCTCAATTTTAACAACTGTGACGTACTTACTTTTATCCATGGTGTACATGAATACAAATATCCACTGTGGTATCCATATATATTATATGGACAGTGGATATTTGTATTAATGTACCCCATGGATATACGTCGCAGTTGTTATATATATATATATCAACTGTTTTATATATATGGTGTGGAATGGTGTACTTTTTACATTATACCGTTGCGTTGTATAAATTTGGTTATGCTACTTTCTTTTTTTGTTGTGTCCACTTTGCTGCTCTAACAATGCAAATTTCCCACCTGTGAGACGAATAAAGGATTATCATACCTTATATTTTATACTTTTACTTCTATTTGTAACAACACTCCTACCTCGGCGTGGCGTCAATCTGTCTTTATCACCTTCACTCTTCTATTTGTTGTAATGCTAATGTTGAAGTTGTCATGGCAACGTGGAGTTTTTTGTTTGTTTTATTCCAACTTACTAACTTTATATATTGTCTTATAATACAGCCAATCATTATTATGTTAGAAACGGGGAAAATAAAAAATAAAATATATTTTAAAAGAAAGTGAAGACCGCTATCACGTGACTCGGAATACGGAAGTGGTGGAATGTAAATACGGCAGACAGCAGTGCTGAGTGAAGTTAATATTTTCATTAGCTTTTTTAAACACTTATTGTTATACATAAACCCGACTTGTAGAGGGCTTTAAATGCCGTTGTCGCTGTTTTTTAATTTGTGTTCCTTTTCTAGCTTGGCTTGTTTACCCAGCTAAGTTAAACTTGCACTTAAATTTAAACTGTTCACAATGACAGAACTCTCCGTCGACCAACCCCTGCAAAAAGCCACCAAGGAGAAACTGGATAAATTCAACACAATAAGAGGTAACGTTTATTTATATTGCTCATTATCATTTGCAAAAGGTAATTCAGTGTGCTTTAAAGTAAAATAAAGTACAGTAAAGTGAGTGAAATAAAAGAACACAGAAAATGCATAAAGGACAATGAAAGTGCAATACAAGTGCAGTATTCGGGAGATTTTTAAAGCTGGATACAGTTGGTGCAGATCTGACAACTGACGTGCAGTTTGTTCCAACAGTTTTGTGATTAAAAGACATTTCACCATATTTTGTTTCAAATATTTTCACCACTGACTGGCTCAGAAGTACTGTTGTTTTGTCCATTATTCCCACAATTTGTGTTTCTCATGATTGAGTGTTTTTTAAGGCAGGGAGGTAAAACCTGGAGAATTCTGGGACCTTGTGGTTATTACTGCAGTGGACGAGGACCAAAAAGCTGCATACGAACTTCAGATCAGAGAGAAGTGCAGTAGGAAAGAGCTGCCACTTGGAATTAGTTACCATGTGTTTGCAGATCCGCCAGGATTTAAGATTGGCAAGTGCATCAGATATTTCTTCCAACCAATATATAAGCTAAAAGGCAACTGGACAGTATTCACAGCGCTCCAGTTTATCCACAATATTCTACGTTACAGCCTTATTCCCTGATTAAATTAATATCTTACCTCATTCTACACACATATCACCATAAGAACAAAGTGAAAAAAGTTTGTTTGAAATTTTATAAAAATGTATGAAAAAACAAAAATAAGTACATAAGTATTGACAGCATTTGCTCAATACTTTGTCAAAGCACCTTTGGCAGCAATTACAAGTCTTTTTGAGTATCATCCTGCAAGCTCGGGACACCTATTTTTGGGCAGTTACCCCTATTCTCTTTGCAGGACCTCTTGAGCTCCATTAGGTTGGATGGGGAGCATAGGGCACAGCCCCAATCAGAGGTCCAGAGTGCTCTGAAGCAGGTTATCATCAAGGATGTCTCTGTATATTGCAACATTAATCTTTTCCTCGACCCTGACTAGTCAGAGTGACCTTCAGATTCTTAGTCACCTCCCTGACTAAGGCCCTTCTACCTCGATCGCAGAGAGTGGATGGGCGGCAAGCTTCCATTCCAACTTCCATTTACAGATGATGGAGGCCACTATGCTCATTGGGATCTTTAGTGCTACAGCAGTTTTTCTAAAGCCTTTCCTAGATCTGTGCCTTGATACAGTCCTGTTGCGGAATGTCTACTGACAATTCCTTGGACTTCATGGCTTGGTTTGTGCTGTGACATGTACTGTCAACTATGGGACCTTTTTAAGAAAGGTGTGTGCCTTTCCAAATCGTGACCAATCAACTGAATTTACCACAGGTGGACTGCAATCAAGTTGCAGAAACTTCTGAAGGATGATCATTGGAAACAGGATGCACCTGAGCTCACTTTTGAGGGTCATGGCAAATGCTGTGAAAACCTATGTACTTTTTAAAACAATAAATTTGCAAATGTTTAGAACAAACCTTTTTCACTTTGTCATTATGTGGTATTGTGTGTAGAATTTTGAGGTAACTATTAATGTCATGTATTTGGGAATAAGACTGTAACATAGGATATTGTGGAAAAGGTGGAGCACTGTGAATTCTTTCCGGATGCACCGAAAATTGTCCACATGATAATATGATCCTACATGTGGTGTTTATACAGGTAATGGAGGGTCGACCTTACATTCACTGCAGCTTCTGAGGGATAAGTATGGGGAGGCCCTGTCCAGATTCAGAGTCATTCTTATACATGCAGGTAAAGCAAATTTAATTTTGAATCTTCCCTACTTACATTACAACCGTTCTTTAGTTAAGTGCCTCACTTTCAATTATGTGATTAAACAGCCTAAGCCAAATAATGAATAGTCACTGTTAGTAGTGATGTGGTTTTTGCAAACTGCCATGGTTTTTGTAGATCTTTATTCCAATCCAGGAGAAGCTGCTTCCACTTGCTTATTCAGTTGGTCTCAGTCTTTAAACAGTTAGATTAGTTGCATGAGATGAGCTCTTACTAACAACGTACATACATTTGTCTGGAAAGTTGCCACTTCGTCTGTCAAAATGTGATATTATTCTCATACTACAGGACATATAAAATGTACTGATACCCAAATGGCACAATTTATGTCCATGCATGCAGGAGGATTCAGTCAACGCTTACCCAATGCCAGTGCTCTTGGGAAAATCTTCACTGCACTTCCTCTTGGAGATCCTCTGTATCAGATGTTGGAGCTAAAGCTGGCTATGTATGTTGACTTTCCGTCCCAAATGAAGCCTGGTGTGCTGGTTACCTGCTCCGATGACATTGAACTGTACAGCGTAAGTGAAAGCATTGTGTTTGACAAGCCAGGCTTCACAGCACTAGCCCACCCTTCGCCCCTGTCTATTGGAACAACACACGGAGTGTTTGTTCTGAAGCCAGCAGAAAGTTCCCAAATGCATGACGTGGAATATAGAACGTGCTTCCAGTTTTTGCACAAACCAAGCATTGAAAGGATGCACAAATGTGGTGCAGTGTGCAAGAAAGCGGACATGGACTTTGTCTACACTGACAGTACATACTATGTTGATTATGGTACCATGTTGACACTGCTGGATTTATTTAGAGATATCACCCCTTTGAGATGTGAAATTGATGCTTATGGAGACTTTCTTCAGGGCCTAGGACCTGGGGCGACCGTTGATTACACCAATAACACAGCCAATGTCACCAAGAGGGAGGGCAGCCTGGTCCAGGTCAGAGAGAAAATTTTCTATTGTCTCAAAGGAACACCACTCAATGTCATTCTCCTCAATGAATCAAAGTTCTACCATCTGGGCACCACTGAGGAATATCAGTTCCACTTCACTGTTGACCCATGTCTCAGGGCAGAGCTTGGCTTGCAGCCAGCTGCCTTTAGCATTTGTGAGTTAGATAAGACTGAAAAAATGACTGCATGCGTTATGCATAGCGTTCTACACCCAAGTGCTTCAGTATCTGTAGGAAGTGTGGTGGAATATTCCAGACTGGAGGCAGAAGTAACAGTCGGCACCAAAGCTATTGTAAGTGGATGCTGGATTGGTGCAGAACTTTCTGTGCCCAGTGAAATCTTCATACACTCCCTAAGTGCCACTCTAAACCACAAGACGGTCTTTGTCACTGTAGCATTCAGCATCCGAGATGATCTGAAGAAAAATGTTTCTAGACCTGCAGATATAAACAAGCTAGAGCTGTTTGGAGCTTCTCTGAAGGAGTGCGTGAGCCACTGGGGGCTTTGTTCTGAGGATGTGAGATTTTCAGGGGATGGAGGTGTATGCAGCCTGTGGAACTGCTGCCTCTTCCCAGTATGTGACGACATGAAGAGTTCCTTTGCTACAACACTCAAAATGGTCTGTGCACTGCATGGAAACGAGAAGTTTTCTTTACCAAGAAACACCAAACTGCTTTCTCTGCAGGAGATCCTACAGAACAAAGACCTAGACCAGATGATGTTGTTCAGAAAAAGGCTTTTTGAAGAAATTGTTGCTAAATGAAATGCCACACCCATGGTAACAGTTTAAAAATACTGTAAAATTATGGTTTTCTCAAAAAACAAATCTACAAAAAAAGCAAAAGTTGATCAGTCAAAATTTGTTTCATGTCCAAAGTCTTTTGGAACTCTGAAGCTAATGTAGCCAGCAAGTAGTGAAAGCCTTTTTCACACCAGTGATAAGACATTCAAACCATGTTAAGCTGTTAAGCAGTCTCAGAGACTTACTTATGTGTGCACACTGTTATGTACACAGGCTAGGATGGCCACTAATGCATGTTTATTAGATGGGTAACATATTTTTCTAAATCAGGTTATTTGCCAAACTCTCACATAACTTTCCCATATAATGTATCACGAGTCCCACTCAGTGCCCTTTTGGGATCCCCAGGAATTGCATGTAGGTTCCAGCACTTTGGGGAAAGAGGAGCTGCATAATCACTTGTTAAATTGAAAAAGGTGTAAAAGAATTGGGTAAAAACAGCTCAGTGCATTGGTTCTTCTGGACTCGGAGCTTGAGAACACTGCCATTACTGAATGCTGAGAGTAAAGCTTTGTAGATGTTTGACCAGGGTTTATTTAACAAGCACAGTCATTGCTATTTATTTTATAAAAATCATGAATCATTTTAATGCATGAAGATCTGAAAAATTATGTTGCAATCTCTCTTTTTTTTGTACTGTGAGTGTACTGTGAAAATACCTGAGAGGCTACCTGAGAAAACTATCTGGATGTGTTGTATTAGAATAAATACAGATAAAATTAGTAGAATTTAAAGGAAGCAGACCATCACTGTTTGTATTATGGTTTATTCATATTTACTCTAATGGTAAAGTTTACCAGATATGATTTCTGTGTTGGCCTAACATTTTGCCCAGTACTGCAGATCTCTCTTGTACCCCTTGACCATAAAGGAAACCATAGTTTAACCCTGTCACTAAAGCCTCCATCATTAGATTCATGAGGAGTTTATTTATTTTATTTTTAAATAGGAGTTCGAGGGTGCTTCATCTTTACTCAGTGCCGAACAGAATCATGTCCCCTTTTTTCACTGTTACACCTGTTGTTCGAAGAGAGTTTGAGAAGAGAGGTAGATCCAGCTCTATCATAACTCTCTCTCACTTGTTCAGGGGGTTCAGCTGTCACTGCTGTCAGACATTCCGCTCGGTTTATTTTTAGCAGGAGGTCCATGATCCTGGGCTTTATCTGCCCCGTGGCTATTGTGTTTGAGACTGGAATAGTGCCTCAGCTGCATGACACTTCTCTCTGATCTCTCAGTGAAGGGTTCAAGCAGAACAGTCCAATGGGAAATTATAAATCAAGACCCACACAGACATGTACAGGTAAAGACTTCTGATTCCAAAAGACGAAAAATGAACCTGTTTTTTATTTTATAATCTTGAGACGTAATTTTTTTTTACTGTGAATTATTCAGTAACTCGCAACTTTTTTTCTAGACTTTTAACTTTTATCAGAATCAGAATGCAAAAGGTTGAACATCCCTAGTCAAATTGCATGTTGATATGAAAAGCATCCTCAACAGCTGCTGTACATATATGGCATTTTCCTGCTTATGACATTTTTGTTGTTGCTTGTGTTTTTGTTGGGCTTTTTTGTTTGTTTGTTTTTGAGTTTAACATACTGGAATAAATACTATTGTCGTTATTTTTGAATAGGCCACATTTTGTTTTCTCTCCCAGTATGTTAATACAGTAATTTTGCAGTAACATTTGAGATGTTATTGTAAATAACATACAATAACATTAGAGATGGTACCACCCAGTGCTGGCATCCGGCATGAAATGACTGGATCAGATATTTGTGGGGGAAAAAAACAAATCAATCTGCTGTACTTTTGTAGCAAATGTTTGTATAAGAATTGTATATGTATTTCATTCATTTTGTATTATTAGGGCTTATTCTGTAAACCCATTAAATCCAAAAGCTACATGTTACATGTTTTATCTGCTTGTTTTAATGTCAGCCTTTGGGCCAAAAGTTTTAACAATAGTTTGGAAAAGAAAGCTGTCAAATCATTGTTTAGGCAGAGAATTTATACCAAAGCTGACACTTTGATGAAGGTGAGTGATGAAAATAAATATACCCAAAGTATTATCTCATAGTTAAGTGCTTTCTAAACATTTTACTGAGGTACTAAGGTATTTTCTTGCTTAAGTAACAGTAAAGATCAAATGTTAGTGCAAAATTCCAAAACAAGGCAAAGTATCTGATGTTACAGGATCAGGTTCACCTCTTTACCCCCCACCTCCACTCTTCTGTGCTGATGTCTTTGTAGACGAGTGGAAGAAAAAAGTAAGCGAGTCGTATTCAGTGATCATTGAGAGGGTGGAGGATGATCTGCGGGTCAAAGGGGATGAACAGACTGAGCTAAAGCATGTGTTCAGGTGAGGGAGGACGTCATTCAATCCTCATGTTTCTTTAGTGTTAAACATTAAAAATAAATGGGTATACTTGGATCGCTAAGCACTAATTAAAAGGCAAGAACCTTAAAAACAAGACAGTCATTTCCAAAGTTAACAGACAATTTTTGAGTAACATTTTTTTAAGACTTAATTTTTAAAAACATTTTTTTAGTGTCAGCTTTATTTTTGAATATGATTTTCCAAGATGAACATTTTTACCAAATTATGAAACAGGATTATATTCATATTACAGAATGAACAGAGCAAATAAAGGCTGGAAACCATGTTTCTTTGTGTTAAAATGATAAAGTGAAACTTCTGAAAATATTAGTAGTGATGGAGTAGTGATTGCTTTTAGCCTGTAAAAGTGCCTCACATAATACTCACTCGGCATTCTCCTGTGATGTTTTGTGAATTACACAGCTCAGATGAAGCCTTCAACAAAGTGAACCTTAACTATCGCACAGAGAACGGCCTCTCACTGCTGCACCTGTGCTGCATATGCGGAGGTAGGGGTTAAATAATAGAGAAGTTCTGTAAAGGTTGTTCTTTTGCCTCTCCTGGAGTGATAAAAGTATTCAGACTATTTGGTTTTTGCAATTTAATAGACTTTCAGTGCATATAGACACTTTAATTGCATTACAAATTTAATTAAACAGAATGTCTTTTCACCTTTTACATGTAAAGCTACATGCATTCTTAACTATAAGCAAAATATGAATATGGAAAAAGTATTCAGATACTGCAAATAAATAATATCAATATGTTGCTGGTGATTTTCATCGGTGATATGAAGTCCCCCAGTATTATTTTCAGGAAAGCATCTTCATACTATGATGCTCTTACCACCATACAGCACTGTAGCTCTGAAGTTCTTGGAGACTATTTTGCTGACTATTTTGAATAACTGTTGTTGTGGCCGCTTTCAGACCAGCCTTAGTTTCTTTCTTATTGGCTTCTTAATTTCCTTATTATTAGTCTGAGAGACATTTTGGTGCATCTGTTTGGGGACAATTAGTTGAAGATCTACTTTCATATTATCAAACCAGTTTGAGAAGGATGTTACAGTGATGTGTGTTGATGTCGCTGAAATTTTTAGGAAGCTCCTTTACTTTCACTAAACAATGTCTTTTTTAATGACATTGCATTCAAATATACAGACTTTATTACAGAGCTGGTCCCCCCTTTGCAACTGTACTGTAACAGCTTCCACTCTTCTTGAAAAGATTTCCACAAGATTTTTGAATGTTTCTGTGGAAATTTGTGCCCATTCATTCTGTAGAGCATTTTCGAAGTCAGGCACTGGTGTTGGATGAAAAGGTCTGGCTCGCAATCTCCGTTTCAGTTCAGCCCATGGGTGTTCATTGGGATTGAGGTCACGGTTATGTGTGGCCAGTCAAGTTCTTCAGCACCAAACTCATCTAACCATGTCATCCAACCTGGGGCACAGTCATGCTAGAATAGAAAAGGTTCTTCCCCAAACTGTATCCACAAAGTTGGAAGCATGGAGTTGTCCAACGTCTGTTGTCCGATGTCTTTGTCTGCTGAAGCATTAAGATTAAGCCCTGCACTTTTGTTCATATACTGTATGCAATCAGTAATCTGTTTTCTGTATATTCAGACAGAGTGACCACAGCTTTTCAGCAATACAACCATTATATGTTGTCAGTTATGTACACTGCCAGCATATTGTTATATGTTGGCAGTGTATTTGAGTTTACGTAACAGTTCTGTTGAGGCAAGTGCATTTTTCTTCCAACAATTGCTAAAACTTAAAAAATGCAAGGCTTCCAGACTTCATAATTCCATTTAATGCTGCTACAGCTTTCAGTGTAATAAAAACAGGTTTAATGTAATGGACAGGAAACAAGTCCCACATCAGGACGCTAATGCTGAAAGGTCTGCGTCCCTCCAGACTGACCAGGAATGGCTTTACTGCCCTACATCTTGCTGCCTATAAGGTACACTTTCCATTCAGCTTCACAAGCACTCTCTGATGACCCTGGGCTGAAAATAAATGAAATACAATACCCTGATCAAAACAGTACTTGCCTCTAGCGTTCACTGTAGTTTATTTGGTACAGTTAATATGAGACACATGTATTGTCATGATGGGCCCTTGCTGAAGGAGTGACACTGTGAATGTTTGAGAAGTGCACAGTTTCTCTTTTTTTTGATAACATGCACAGATAGACAAAGCCTTGTTTGAAGTAGCATAAATGACACATGTATGGGGTATATAAATATACACACCAAAATATAGACTGTTATTGCACAATTTGCTTAGACACCTGGCCCCGCATTGTTAGAGGTGCTCCTGGCTGGGTACCACTGTTAAAGTAGCAGTGACACTGATATGTGTGAAAAGCCTAATATGGGGCCTTTAAGGTAGAGCTAATAAAATGGACAGTGAATAGCAGTACAAGATAGGACCTTCTAATAAAATGGGTAGCGATTGTTTATTTGGATTTTTGGGTCATGTTGGCAGCGAAATGTTAGAAATACAAGTTTCTAAAACCTGATTAGACAGTGGTACATAGTATTTTTGAATTCTCTCTCTCTCTCTCCCTCTCTCTCCCTCTCTCAGGACAATGCTGAGTTGGTTACAGCATTGTTGCATGGTGGAGCCGATATCCAGCAGGTTGGCTATGGGGCACTCACAGCCCTGCACATAGCCACTATAGCAGGCCATCATGAGGTGGGCACGCCATTATACCAAAACATTATACTTTGCATGTACAGGACAAGTGTCCAACCTCAAATGTGTGATAGAGCCTAGCACTCATCAGATTGTTCTGGACTAGGGCCCTCTAGAAACCTCTTTAACAAAATAGTGGGTTATGCAATATTGGAATATTGGAATATTGTTTTGATTTCACATAACACCCAACTGTGGCACAAATGTAAAGGATGGTTTCCTGCATACACAACAGTAATGATTCACCAGCTATAAATTATACTGAAATGTGTCCTACTTACGAACACAAATGTGGCATAAACTGAAATGTTTTGCATCATAGTATATCTTCACTTATCTCATTAGGCTGTGAGTAAGAATAGTATGATTCTCTCATCAGCCATGATAACTGTTACTTCTAAGTGTTTCCCTTGTTATGACATAGGGTTTTGTCTAAATAATCTAATAGGATCTGACAGTTCTCTGATCCAAACTGCTGAAAGCGCAACTGCCTTTGGTCCAGATATGGATGTCACAATTACTTGATTATGAGAGATAAAGCATTGAATCAATTGAAAATAATATTCTCAATGAATCATTTTAGTGACTAAAAACAATGGCGAACATGGCGTCTGCACGACATTATAAAGCCATGTTCAGTAGTCTCATTTTTCCCATAAGGGAGAGCTATTAGAATTCACGTTACTTTGGTGAGCATCACTGAAAGAGAGATTTAAATTCACGACGTTTGGCTCGATTACTAAGGTAACACTAAGTTTTTGCAGGACGGATATTCCTTTTCATGCAAAATAAAACTGTTAACATGTAATCAATGCAAACCAAAAAAAGAAAACATTCTCATTTGTGTTAAAACCATTTGAAAAGCTACTCAAAACGTTTGACAGGCAATGTACAATAATAGTATACCTTCAGTTAAAGAATGCAATTGCAGTTTCTGCTGGGTGCTATAGTAAAATAGCTGTTGTTGTTATATATATATATATATATATGGTATTGGTGTGTGATTAAAGTCAGTCTGGTCTTTTTTTAAAGGCTGTTGACATTCTCCTGCAGCACGGGTCGTATGTTAACGTCCAGGACGCTGTGTTCTTCACCCCTCTGCACATAGCAGCCTACTTCGGCCATGAGCAGGTTACTGGAGTGGCACTGCTGCTCCTCCTATATTTATATGTAATACTATGATATTTATACACCAGGTCAAAACATTGAAAGCATTTACTTATTTTTATGTAAGAAGAAATATATTATATGAAATTAGTTTCACTTGCCAAGATCTAGTTTCATCAAAGCTTTTTTTTTTATGGTCTTTACATTCTCCTAATACAATACAAATGTTCTAGTTCATTGCTTATTCTCTGCCTTGTGGTTTTGTTATAAACTGTATAGCCTCAGGACAAGAACCGTGTCAAAACACTAAACGGCTTTGCATATTTCACGACCTGTGAGTGCAGGTGTGTAAGCTGCTGCTGAAATTTGGTGCTGATGTGAATGTGAGCGGGGAAGTGGGTGACCGGCCGCTCCACCTGGCATCTGCTAAGGGCTTCCTGGGCATCGTCCGGCTGTTGATGGAGGAAGGAGACAAAACAGATGGTAAAAAAACTACAGAATCTCAACTTGTGGCTCTCAGTCTAGCAGTGACACTGATGCATCGGTGGAATGGCAATCTGTGCATTCTGGGAAAGTCCAGAATGGCTGTCTGTGCTTGGCCTGCAGACGTCTGTGCACCCCCCTCGAACCACGGCTGAGACGCAGAGTTAAGAAAGTCTAAGACCATTATTTGTCCCAGTCTGCCCCTGCACTGATGTGTGTAAAATCTTCAGCAACCCCATGTGTTTATGATAAACTCAAACCAGCACTGCTGTGTCACTGCCACACCAGAGTTTCTGCTGGAAAGAGAATGGTCTCCCACCCTAATAATATCTGGTCAGCCTTGCTCCTGTGGTCAGAAACTGACCAATAATGAATGGTATAGTGGGGGGCTGTTAAATTGTGCAGGTGGACTACCATCTGAAAATATACACCTATAGGAACCCTATAAGGTAGGTGTGTCCAATAAAGTTGCCAGTGAGCGGAGGCACAAGGTAGTTGTTTTTAATAAATTGACCTGTCTGTGGAAGTATATACTAAGTATTCCTAATAAAGTGGACAGTGAGTCTGTACTTGCATCATGCTGACATTTTTATGATACCCACTAAAGGCATTTTGACCATCCTCATGTTCCTAATAGGACAGGGCAGCATTACAAATGGTAAAACCTCACGGAAAGTCTCTGAACCTGATCAAATATCCATCCTTCCATTGGCCCGCATCCCCCAGCACTCTCTAAAAATGTTATCTGAACCAGCGACTCAGATATCAACTGTAAAACAGAAAGTGTTCCAAAGCTCAATAATGTTGTAGCTACAAGACAGATTTGGGCAGATATTGACTAAAACAGCAGGAGTTGAATCTACAGGAAGCTGTTTCTGGGAACGTGTCTTCTGTTTGAACAGTAAGTGCTCAGGACACTTGGACCATTTCCTGTGAGAGAGATTATTGGAGTGGCCTACAGCCAACCATTACTTGATCCTATAAAATGGATAGCTCTGGTCCTAGAATCTGATAGGCCAAGTTGTGTTCATAGCCCAATATATACACACACAATTCTGAAAAAAAAAGCATAAAATGATGCCATGAATGAAATTATCTTTGATTGTTGTTCTTCTCCCATGGCCCACCTAGTGAACCTGGTTTTGTTTAGTTTCAGTAGTTTTAAACCCTTGGTAAATTTCAAATGTCTTCTTTCTAGTGCGCTGTGCAAGTTATGAAGTTCTTGCTTCTACGATCAAATACTGCACAATGTGTCAAAAAAATCCATTCAGATTCATGTAAAGGTTCTAAGCTAACTGACCTATTAATGCTCTCTAAGCCTAGTAAAAGTTCAGCAAAAGTTTTTTAGTGAAAACAGCACTTTTCCCAGTGAGGACCAGTAAAATGTCCTTCTACAGATTTTAAGTATGCCTATTATTATGAGGACACAAAAAGATGCATGCACACAAATACACACACACACACATACACACAAATAAATACCATGTGAAATTAATTATAAACTTTAAATATAGATCTGCTTGTGCTGGTTTTTCAGTCAGGTAACCTGAATTTATGCTAATTTGTTATTAGAGCGTTGATAGGACCTTTTTGATGGCGCTTCTGTACACTCAAGCAAAGAACCCTTTAAGAACCTTTATGTTTAAGAGTGAAGGAGGTTTTTGATCAACAGAAAGGTCTTACAGTGTGTATGTCTTCTATTGACAGTGAATGCCCAGGACAACGAGGACCATGTACCACTGCATTTCTGTGCCCGATTCGGTCACAAGGACGTTGTGCGCTTTCTGCTGCAGGGCAACTTTGACGTCCAGTCTCACTCGGTCAACATCTACGGGGACACACCTCTCCATCTGTGAGTGTGGAAGCAAATCAGAATTTCTCTGCTGGATGACTTAAACCTAATCCAACAGGACTGTCCAATAGGAATCTTCCTTCGTCTGTTGGACAGACTGGACTAGTGGCATAAGTTATCAGGCTAGTCTGGGAAATCTTCCTTCATGAGACACCCCGCTTGTCATGCACACCAGGTCACGTGCAGTCAAAGGGCACAGGAAATGACTGCACAACAGGTATAAAAGGTGGAAGCAGGTGTTAGTAACTCGCACAGACATTGAAGTTGCATGCTTCAGTCCCACGTGTCCCTGAAACCTTATCAATTCCTGTACTGTGAGTACTCTGGCTCTTCGGAGCAAAACCTTATCCATCCCTGTGTGTGCGAGTGAGAACGCTGGTTCGTTTGGTGTTAGCCTTAACTCCTTTCGGGAGCGTTCTCAGAGCAAAATGCGTGGTCAACCCGCTCTCCTGTGCCTGTCACGCTTGACTTCTTCCCCACGCAACAAGGTTGTGCCTTGGTTGTCTGGTCAGTCAGTTCTGGTCAGTCGTGACACCGCAGTCACCTAGTCATATTTATGCTGATGTCTGCAGTGTATACATTTAATTCAGTATTTCCCGTTCCCAGATCCATGTGTTCTTACAGTGACTTTACTCCAGCTCCTTAGAGAGTTAGATTGAAAAAAATAATAAAGGGCAGCTGGATGACCTAGTGGTTAAGGTGTTGGCCCTGCAATCACAAGGTTGTGGGTTCAAATCCCAAAACTTCTAGAGTCACCAATGAGGTACCCTTGAGAAAGGTACTGTCCCCACACACTGCTCCCTCGTTGGCGGCAGCCCACTGCTTCACTTGATGAATGTGCTAAATGAAGAGAAAGAATTTCAAATTGTTCACATCTGTGCTGTGGTGTGTTGAAGTGTGACTATAAGGGTAAAGAATAAAATAAATTAAATAAAAAAAAAATTCTTTTCAGCCCTAATGTAGTTGGTCAGCCAAGATGTATTCCTGTGTAAAAATGGATTAAAGGATATTCCACAGAAGCAGGGATCATATGGACTGAATTTAATCTGTATAACACAGATACAGTGTAAACCACCTAAGCAAGTCTATCTGAAATTATTTAACAACTTGACACGCGTGTGATGATAATCATTCATTGTGCATTATGTGAATTGAGGTATACCAGTTTATTACCTATTATTTCCATGTTAAAACTCAGTAACATATTAAATATGTCTTAAACTCAGCAATACATTTTGGACATTAAACATGGCTTAATTGACCTGCTGTAACATTTTATTGCTCTCAAAGAAATTCCCAAAAAGGACTTCGATAAGCTTTGATAAAAGGAAGCTCAGCACGAGACGTAATGAAAGTATAACGAATAATTTATTTTCTTGCTGCAATGGAACAAATCACGTCCGCTAGAGCAAATTCTAGCAGAGGAGTTGTTCTAAAAAACTAAGCGTGTGCAATTTATCAAGCAGTAAGCAATGTGTGTGCGTAACATCATTGGCGTTAGGTTAGTCAAAACAAAAGACTGTGTATCTTCTCCATGCCCGGACACTTCCAGCTGGGTCGCTCTGTCCTTCTATCAGAGATACAGAGAAGACAGCACTCACAGAGAACGTATAAGATAGAAAGGTTACAGGATTATAAAACTCAAAGGTTTCCTAATGATTTCATGTGTGCTTGAACTCGCTAATATATATGAACTTTAATAACAATAATGATTTAATATGAAAGAAACTTTATTAAGGATAACATTTCTCCAACAATTGCTTAAACCAGCTTTACACTAAGATAATTAGCTGAATTAAGCTAATTTTAATCACAAAACATGCAGAATATCTGGAAACATTGTAACAGAAGGTATGAGCACTGTTATAATGTGAATGTTCTTGTACAGGGCATGCTACAACGGCAAAATTGAGGTGGTGAAGGAGTTAGTGCAGCTCACTGGAACCGGCAGCCTAACCAAAGAGAACATCTTCAGCGAGACGGCTTTTCACAGGCAAGGCAACTAGGGGTACAAAACTGCATGGATGCATGGGACTGAATCAGATTTTGACTGAATTACATTTAGTCATGATTGGATTTTGAATGTTAATATTTTTTGATTCTGTAATAATCTGACTGTATTTAAATGTAAATGTTGTTATTGTGAAGTTATGTAAAGTTATTTATACTGTCCACTACTATTTTTGAAAAATCTTTCTCACTAGTTGCAAAATAATATTATTGGACATGACCTATAATTAACCTAAGACACAGGAATAACATTTTCTACATTTTCACTGTTTTACTGGGGTATAAATATGCAGTGAGTGGCTTTTGGGTTGATGAATGTTAATTGTTGAAATGTAATATTTGAATGCTACATTAAGAGTGGCCGCACTCCAGGCAATCCTTACCATGGCCAATCACTAGTGTGATCTCTGTGTAGTGTGCAGGGGTGTGGTTCAGTTGGACTCAGGCGTGGGACCCAAATGCCACTCTTGCATGAAACAAACATTACGCTGCATTACGTTACCTTCAAATGTCAGATGCGCACAATATGTGACTTACAATATGAGGAAACAATTTCCGGACAGTATCCGAACCACAGGAGAGTACTAAATGCTAAAATCTTTATGGAGATTTATGTAGAAGAAGGGGTTTTGAAGACAGAGATGAATTCTGCTGCTCTGGCTGCTTTTGGTAGTTCACTCTTCCAGCAAAAACCAGGGGTAATCTTGGTCTATGGCAGAGGTGCAGAGTTTGCTGGAAATTTGGGCAGTTCAAAGAATATTTATACAAATGAATGAAGACATGATGACATTATGAAGAGACAAGAACTCTGGCTACTATCTTCGTGGTTGTGGACCAAAGGACCACTGAACAATATGGTCAAAAAACTGCAGGTTCAGGATCTGAAGGTACAGGATGCACTTCACAAATCTGGAAGCTCTCTGGACAAAAAGAATAAAGCGATGAGTGATGTGATGACATGAGCTCTGCTCCGGAACATTAAAGTGCAGGTTGGGGGGGTGGGGGGGCACGGGGAGGGGCACAGTCGTGTTTAGGCACAGTACAGAATAACTGGGCCTAGTATGAGTACACCCTAAACAATTCATGAAAAATTCAAGAGCATTTTTCTGTGGGTCCGGAAAAGATTGCAATTGTGCTGCAGTTAGTCGTGAAATACTTTTTTGTATTGAGTGACAAACCCTTACATTTCTCCTTCTTCTGTAGTGCCTGTACCTACGGCAGAGACCTGGAGATGGTGAAGTTCCTGATCAATCAGAATGCGATGAGTATTAATCACCAGGGCCGAGACGGACACACAGGTTTCATGTTTCTTCTAAACCTTCTGTTGTCCGTCAAAAGTTTGAAAACTCTTTGAATATTAATAGAATTTTTAATTTTTTTTTTTTTTAAAAAGTCTTTTATTTAGACTTTTTTTCTTCCTAGGTTTGCCATAAACGAACATGATAAATAAATAGATCTTGCAACTTTTCATTTGAAGAAAATGTAGAACTGACTGTAAACTAGACAGAACTAGACATTAAAAAAAAAAAAAAACAATTTCATGAAAATGTAGGTGAAGGTTTTAGCTATTATATCCAAAGTATTAGCATATAGTTGCTTTATGCTAATTAAGCCTTGTAGGTATTTGTATTATTGAGCTGAAAAGCAGTGTACATGGTAGCTTATCCAATTTCTGGCCTTCATGGAGGTCTTGTACTGTGACAGGTCTACACAGTGCCTGTTTTCATGGACACATCCGCCTGGTTCAGTTCCTATTGGACAACGGGGCTGATATGAATTTGGTAGCCTGTGACCCCAGTCGCTCCAGCGGGGAGAAAGACGAGCAGACCTGCCTCATGTGGGCCTATGAGAAAGGTCAGTCTGAATCCTGTGCTTCCATAGAGAAACTACGAGAAAAAATCAGGACACGTATTACAGACCAAATATTTGGAACTAACATAAAAGGTGACATTTTTCTTCAATTAACTAGCAACTACTTACAATAACTTTATTTATAAAACACTTTTCATGGAGAAAATACAGCTTAAAGTGCTTCACAATAAGATAAGAGAATGTAAATAAAACAGTGAATAGGAAAAAAATACATAAAGATTATACAACACATCAAAGTGAAAGAAAACTAAACAAGGAAAAAATCAAGAAATGATTAAATGAATGCATGACGAATACATAAGAATAATGCGCCCTTTTAACCATTTAACTACTGGTAATACAATTATTAGTTTGCTCAAAAAAATGTTTCATGATGGTTATTTTAGAGAAAAACACTTTTAGTACAACATCATTGAAACAGAAGTGTACAAAGGCCTTTTGGATGCAAACCAAAGAAACTGTTCAAACACCCAACGCTGCTTTTCGAGAACAAAATTACAGCTGTTTAAAATAAATGTCACTTGGTATTTTGCTTCCTAACACAATAAACTTAAGATATTTTTAAGGTTTCTTACAACTTGCTTCTATACTTCCAGGCTGTCAAATTTTCTAGTGGCTGCTTTAATGGGTTGGACTCATTCATGTTCTCTGTAGGTCATGATGCCATTGTCACCCTGCTGAAACACTACAAACGGCCTCAAGAAGATTCACCATGCAATGAATATTCCCAGCCAGGAGGGGGTGTGATTATACTCATCATTTACTCCCCATCAGCAAACAATGCTGTTCATACACTGTTATTGTACTCATGAATGCACAAAGTAAAGTAACACAAAACAATGTAAGACTGTTTTTTTTATTTTAATCATAGATGGGTCTTATGTTTCTGTCCCGTCTCCTCTGGGAAAGATCAAAAGTATGACCAAAGGTAACACTAACACACCAACAATGCCACTGAGCTATGTATATACTCTCTCTCTCTCTCACTCTCTCACTCTCTCACTCTCTCTCACTCTCACTCTCACTCTCACTCTATCTATCTATCTATCTATCTATCTATCTATCTATCTATCTATCTATCTATCTATCTATCTATCTATCTATCTATATATATATATATATAAATATATTCTTCATAGAATTGCATTAGATTATAGTGACCCTCTTTTTATTTAGAAAAGGCAGACATTCTCCTCCTAAGAGCAAGCCTCCCATCATACTTCCACCTTCAGCTCTCTGAACTGGAGTTCAATGAAATCATTGGTTCGGGTATGTTCATCATCATGAAACAGTAGTTCATATTTACATGGTTGTCAGAAATAAATACATTAAATTTTTTAAATAATTAGATTTTTTAATAAAAAATTGTCATTATGTGCAGCATTTAATTATTATGTGTGATAGTCTACCCTTTGCAGTTATTTATCTATAGTAGTTATACCTCAGCATCTGTGTAGGTAGCATAGTGTATTTTGTTAAAAAAAATATTTTTAGACTATTTTTTATTTTATACTTTATATTTTATATTGTTCTTGTGTCTGTGCAGTCGTAACGTAGTTTCTTAAGGATCAATAACGTTTTCTGATTTTGATTCTGTTCATCTGTCGCCATTTAAACTCATCAGTTTGCTCTAAAATGTCAGTATTTTTCCATTTACAGGTTCCTTTGGGAAGGTCTATAAAGGAAAGTGTCGTAACAAAGTTGTAGCAATCAAAAGGTGAGGTACCAGTTCTAAAAGCTTTAACATTTTTGGCCTTTACAGAAGATTCTGTACTGTGTTTAAGATTTCAATTTTCAAATCTTTGTGGTAGAAATAAATTTAATATAAATAAGTTGTGTATTGTTGGAAGTGTCTATCCTAAAGCACATTTTTTGATCTTAGCATATCTTAGCCCATCTTAACATAACTCCAACATTCAAAACCATGATTAGTTTAATACTTTTAGGAGATATTTTTGTCACAAAACAAGTGTACCTGAAATTGCTTAACAATTCAATTTGTGTGTGAGCTCTGTTTGAATACTAAAGAAGGAAAATGATATATGGAGGAAGGATAAACCATATATAAAATGCATTCATTTTTGTGAAATTATCACTATACTAAACTCTACAGGACAGGTAATCCAGAACTGGACCTAAACAGCTTTTATTGTTTTTTTTTTTTTAAAGCAGGTCTATACATTAACATTTGAACATTAAAAGATGCCATAACAACATACTATAAGACAGTAACAACTCTGGGTCACGAAGTCACAAAGTCACTGTGATCTTTTTGTCCTGCAGGTATCGTGCAAACACATACTGCTCCAAATCAGACACGGACATGTTCTGCCGAGAAGTGTCTATCCTGTGCAGGCTCAATCACCCATGTGTTATCCCGTTTGTGGGGGCCTGTCTGGATGACCCAAGCCAGTTTGCGATAGTAACGCAGTATGTGTCTGGAGGTTCCCTGTTCTCACTGCTTCACGAGCAAAAGAGGTGAGAAATACTACCAGAGACAAGCACTTTTCAAATTGAAATAGGTATTTTCATTGATTTAGATCTTGAAGCAAAATATTACATTTTTATTTTATAATATTATAATATTATTATAATTAACCCTTCTTGTCCCAAATGTAGTCTTTCAGGACATGTTTGGTGTTTACTTCTTTAGTTTTGTATTGAAGCTGCAGCAGCTGGTGGCCTGGTGGTTAGGGTGTTGCCTCTGTGATCGGAAGGTCGTGGGTTTAAATCCCTGGACTGCCAGTGGCACCACTGCGGTACCCTTAAGTAAGGTAACAGTCCCACACACTGCTCCCCAGAGCCTGTGTTGCTGGCTACCCACTGCTTCACCTGGTGAATGGGTTAAATACAGAGAAAGATTTTCACACTGTGTGCTGTGTTATGGTGTGTTCCACTTGCCACTATCAGGAGCCACTTTACATTCAAGGTTAATGTTGTTTGCTAGTAATACACAGTGTGCTTTAGAGTTCAAAAAGAAAGTCTAAAGCACAAGATTTTCTAAAAGAACATAATCACATGGCCTCTACAGATAGTGCTTCTACATGTACAAGCACTGTTTAATTTCTTGATTCAACATATTGAGGAATAAAATGAAGGACAATGTGGCCTTTTTCTGATATATAAATACAGAAAATGAATAGAAATGTATAGATATAGAAATTCCAAAAATGTGCGCATTTAAGTTTGTCCCTTGTATTATATATGTTCCAATACAATAAACTTTACAGGTTAAAAAAAGCATGTCATTTGACCAGGAGTGTCCAAAGTTTTGCACACAACTGTAGAATTGTTCTGTTAAAATGCACAAGAATTCTGAATCAAAATAGTATGTCACAGGTTTGATTAAACAGAAATGAAAAGGAACATGTGCATTCAGATGGTTCTAGTTCTGTGTGTGTTTATATATGATGAGGTGTTTAAGTGTATTTCGATGTCCGTAGTCAGTCTAGCTTTGCAGTGATGCTCCCTGCTTATGTTCACTCAATCCTCTCATTGATCTGTTTAAATTAAAATGATGTCTCAGAGCATTGATCTGTGATCTTAGGTGTGCTTTAAACTGTATTTAAACGAGCAGGATCATCGACCTGCAGTCCAAGCTCATCATCGCCATTGATGTGGCCAAGGGCATGGAGTACCTGCACAATCTCACCCAGCCGATCATTCACCGAGACCTCAACAGGTAACAGTCATCATCATTAGCATTATCATCTTCATCCAGCTCAGCCGCTGTTGCTGTTCAGTTTCCATCAAAATGCCTCATTTATGTCCTTCACGTCTGTTCCAGGGTGGACAAAGCACATTTGCTCTGAAACACTTTATGCTGCTCACTGCAAAGCCCTTTCTGAGTACAATATGGTTGTTAAGCTCTTCTTTGTTGTTGATCTCCAGGACTGGCAGTGAATTACATTTACCAGAGCTGTTAGAGAGCTTTGAGGTGTAAATCAAAAACCTTGAGAATGTGATTTCAAAGCACTTTTTAAAATATGCTTTCTTACAATATACTTTTTTGACAGCCACAATATTCTGCTCTATGAGGATGGGCATGCTGTGGTAGCTGATTTCGGAGGTGGGACATGGATCAAAGTTCAGACAAACATTTTGTAAAGTCAATTCAAGTCTGTAGTGTATTTATGTATGTATGTATACATATTGATGTATTTGACCTGTGGTGTTTATTTTTGCATACAACTGTGTATTATTTTTTGTATGCTACCTCCAGAGTCCCGATTCCTGTTGTCTATGGATGTGGATAACATGACAAAACAACCTGGGGTCAGTTCATCAGACATCTCTAGTAATTTTGTCTCAAGTGTCTCATAGTGAATATGCAGTAGTATTACTTCCATCTTTTCTTAATTTGCTAATTGTTGTATTAGTATAGCAGTTTAAATATGCAATGTAGTGTGTAATTGTCTCTCTCTCAAGTGGTATATCAGGTGGTATATATGTGTTTGGTGGTAAAATTATATGAGTAAAATAATGTATGGCTAAGTGATTTTGATGTGTGCTATGGGGATGATTTTCCAGTCTTATTATGTTAATTTTGTCCTCCGTGATGTATTTGACTATGACATGAGTTACAGAGACAGTTTTTTATAAAACATACCTTGTAGAATCTGCGGTGGATGGCGCCTGAGGTGTTTACACAATGCACACGATACACAGTGAAAGCAGACATGTTCAGCTATGCTTTGTGTCTCTGGGAACTGCTAACAGGAGAAGTCCCATTCGCCCACCTCAAACCTGGTACACATTCTTCTATATCTACACTTACATCTGCTTTAATTACCTCAACATTTTTCATGAAACCTTTAATCATTTAAATATCAAATGTCCAACCATAAGCAGCAGTTGTTTTAAGCCCCATTTATTTTGGATGGTTCTTTGCAAATGGTCTTCAGATTGTGAATAAGCCATTTAGTGGAACTTGATGATTAACTCTCAATATGATTAATGCAGAGGTAGTGCCATTTTTTAAATAATGTTATTTTATGGCTCTTAAAATTAGCTGAATGTTAGTTGAAAATTACATGAGCACCTCCAAAGCATTAACAGTGGATTATGCAAATAAATTATTTCTTATGTTTGTGGTCTGATAAAATTCAAATTGCTGGATATTGTCACAAATACAGAGCTATGAAGTGGATCTCTCTTTCTGATCTCATTCCAGCTGCAGCGGCTGCTGACATGGCCTACCATCACATCAGACCTCCCATTGGCTACTCCATCCCCAAACCACTCTCTGCCCTGCTGATGCAAGGCTGGAACGCCAGTCCAGAGGTCAGTACGTTCTCCAGTGTGAGTGAAAACTTGTGGAAGTCATTCGCTTGTGTTTAGTGCTGAGTAGTATTCTACAGCTATTGTAATGGACAAAATAAAGATTCAAATATGTCAAACATTTACATATAAGTGAAATGTTTTAGTCTAATCAGTGTATTTCAGGCAACATCTTTTCAAAATAATTGTGTTGTTGTAACAGTTTTTATTCATGTGTTACCTACTGCCACATTTGAATCATGTAAATTCATTGAACTATATTTTAAATAAAAGATTATAGTTTGGCATTTTTCCTTTAAAATTACAGCTGCAAATGACAATCTATTGTTCCTTTTCTCAGCCACTAGAATGATTATTACTGCAACCAGCTAGACATGAGCCTTTTAACCTTTTTTCTTGTTGTAATTTGCGTATTGTTTCCATAAAACCGCAAGGCGTGTGTATGTGTGTGTGTGAGATTTGTCACTTTACCAGGTGACCGCTAGAATACCAAAACTGTACAACTGATCATTTTTGAAATAGTTCCACATATAAATATAGATATAGTCCCATTTGGTTAAATGGAAATATCGTCTATAGTCAATTAAAAAAGTACATATTAAATGTCTGTATTTTCATTACAAATTATAGATTGCATAGATCAGAGAACATGACGATGGTTCATATATCTGGATTAAAGAAGCAGGTCCATCCCTACTAATATCTACTCAGCTGCATCAGCATTGGGCAGTTTAGAGCAATTAGAGCACCAGCCTCACATTCTCAGCACTTTTTTCTGGTTCATATTGCTTGCCACGCATTTCCGTCAGGAACAAACTCATTCTCTGTGGTGTTGCTCGTCTGAGAGCTAAAACTGGGTCAGACTGGAATGCAACCTGTTGCCACGCAGGGACTCACACCTCTAGAGTCAGAAGATTTCTTATGCCAGCAGGTTTGCACCATTCCCACTGCTTTAATTGGCCTTAAGGAGGGAATTCAGGCACTGGCTGAGAAACTGGATACATTTTGCACTACTGATCTGCTGGTACTGTAGACATAATCTTACACACAGCATTGCCTGTGTTACACTGTTATTTTGTTACAATATTGTTCTTGTAGTTGTGTTGTCATTTTGTTTGTTGTCATTTTGGATGGTACATACAGTATTTGAGCCACAGAGAACACAAGTGCAGTTCATATTGACATGGCAGATTCAGTTGGGACTAAATTCACTGAGAAAGCACTGAAAATACTATCTTTGTGTATACAGTACTGTGCAAAAGGCTTAGGCACCTGAGAAAATTATGCTTAAAAGCTGTTTACTACTGGGCAGTGGTGTTAATTTAGTGTTAAAACACCTACATTACAACAAATACAAACAACATTAATACAGTAAATATGGTTTTATGTGTGGCAAAGTGTTTGCTTCCAGACCTTTTTCCTAATAGAAGCCCAGTTTTACCCACAACTCCATTAAATACCAGGTTTGGGACTTTTTACTTCAGTAGATTAAATTAGGTGTTGATAATGGAATATTCATTCACCCGATGACTGGAGACACTGAGCAGAAACCTGGATACAAGCATCTAAGCAGCTCTCAAAATATTGACCACTTTTTAGACAAAGAAATATTGCTACTTTTTACTGCTTGTTTGTTTGCATTTACTCTAATTATCAGCTGTGTTTTGCTGGTAGAAAGAAGCCCACTGCTGATATAAATGATATCAAACAATTTGCACAGGTGCCTAAGACTTTTGCACAGTACTGTACCTGTAATAAATGAAGAAGCAGATTGTAGAAGATTAAATTATAGATTACATAGTAGTGCTTTAGTAAATTGGTGTTTTTGTTTCCTTATGTGTGTGCGTGTGTGGTATCTCTCTTCTGTGACGCAGCACATCTGACGCAGTCCTTTGATGTTGTTCTGCTTTGATGAGTGCGTAGGAAGCAGCTGTGTGTGTGTGTGTGTGTGTCTGAGAGAGTTATGCAAGCTCTTCAGATTTGATTATTTTTTCTAAATTGCTAGCATCTTTAATGAGAATATTGTACTCTCTCTCTCTCTCTCTCTCTCTCTCTGTCTCTCTCTCTGTCTCTCTCTCTCTCTCTCTCTCTCTATCTCTCTCTCTCTCTCTCTCTCTCTCTCTCTCTCTCTCTCTCTCTCTCTCTCT
>JBBPDE010221769.1:0-13431 GCA_037974605.1 Nannopetersius ansorgii | reverse complement strand
TGTGTGTGTGTGTGTGTGTGTGTGTGTGTGTGTGTGTGTGTGTGTGTGTGTTTCAGCCGGCTGTTTCACCCACACCTGCTCCAGTTGATGGCAGTGAGCGTCACTGCAGACCTGGAGAAGAGCAGACTGGTTTATGAAAGAGTGCACATAGGATCACTGTACAACATACTGTACCACAGGGTAACACACACACACACACACACACACACACAAATGCAAAATGGGTGGAGAGAATTTATCTGATCCAAATGTGTACATCATGGTCATACTGCATCACCTGGGTTTTGGTTTATTAACTAAAGCTGGTGTTTATTAAATCGGTGTAGTGTGTTGTATAAACATGTTGTGTGTATGATGTACACATATGATTCTAGAACGGGGAAACTGTCTGTCAGAAGCGGCTAAAATGGCTTTTTTTCCAGAAGAAAGCCAAAAACATTGTTAAGGTTCCGCTGACTGGAACGACGCAGGCAGCTTTTCTGTGTTGTTTGGACTTCAGTATGACTGACTTAGAGTCAGTCTGAATAACAGACACATTTCCTGGGTTCCAGGTGAAACTCGCGCTGGGAAATTTGGCTCTGCATTACATTCATCCGTCTTCTCTTTGCATGCACCAAATCATTACGTCTGGGACAGTTTGGAAACAATTTTGAGTGTGTGTGTGTGTGAGTGTGTGTGAGTGAGTATGTGTGCGTGAGTGTGTGTGTGTGTGTGTGTGTGAGTGTGAGTATGTGTGTGTGAGTGTGTGTGTGTGAGTGTGAGTATGTGTGTGTGTGTGTGTGAGTGTGAGTATGTGTGTGTGAGAGTGTGTGTGAGTGTGAGTGTGTGTGTGAGTGTGTGTGAGTATGTGTGTGTGAGTGTGAGTATGTGTGTGAGTGAGTGTGTGTGTGTGAATGTGTGAGTGTGTGTGAGTATGTGAGCGTGTGTGTGAGTGTGAGTATGTGTGTGTGAGTGTGTGAATGAGTGTGTGTGTGTGTGAGTATGTGTGTGTGTATGTGTGAGTGTGTGAGTGCGTGTGTGTGTGTGTGTCAATCTGTGTGTGAGTGTGTGTGTGTGAGTGTGAGTGTGTGTGAGTGTGAGTGTGTGTGTGAGTGAGTGTGTGTGTGAGTATGTGTGTGTGGATGTTTTCTATGGTCTGTATCCCAGCAGCTCTTGATGCAGTTTCTGATGGATGAAACAGTCACACACACACAAACACACACACAGTTGTAAAATAGTGGAAGAGTGTAGTTTAACATTTCCAAGGTGGAATAAATTATTTATATGTATTATTTTTACATTTTCTCCAAACATGTTGTTGTTAAGAAAGTTGAATCCAGTGTTGGTCAATAGTGTATAAAACAATAGAGACCTGCAGATTTTACACAAACACACACACACACACACACACACACACACACACACACACACACTACAAAAGCAAAAACCAGCAAAAAAGAAGTGTCTCTTATTTTTTCCAAGGCTGTACGTGTTCCAGGGTGAAATGATTTGTGCTGCAGCTGTTACGTGTTTCTGACTCGCTGTCT
Organism: Nannopetersius ansorgii; assembly: GCA_037974605.1. NCBI lineage: Eukaryota > Metazoa > Chordata > Actinopteri > Characiformes > Alestidae > Nannopetersius > Nannopetersius ansorgii. The sequence continues at coordinate 11,905 of JBBPDE010221769.1, read as the reverse complement.
GTGTGCATGTGTTGGCTGTGTGTGTGTGTTGTCTGTGTTATGTGTGTTCCAGCGGCCACAGTTCCCCGTGCTGCAGGCCAGTGAGCTGTTGGTTGTTGTGCTGCACGTGTGTGAGGCGCTGTTGTTCCTCCACAGCCGCATGCTGGTCCTCAGAGCGCTCTCCTCACACTCTGTCATCATCGTCCACCCAGGGCTCGCCAAGATCACCGGCCTCGGCTTCATGGTGCCCAGGTTAACCTGCTGAACCTGTTATCTTCTTATACATGCATTCAAATGATCAAACAGTTACAGAAATATACCTAAAATAATCACGATCTCATTATTTTACATGATTTTGTTTCACTTGCTTCATTTTGGTCCTAAAGTTTCTGTTTCTGAAGTAGTTCTTGGTGTCAAAGCTGTATGACAGAAAGTACGTATTGAAGCTGACTGAGTTCCCCACAGAGTGAGAATAGGCTCAAATGTTCTAGCACCAGCCTCCAGTGACAGCAACAATGTCTGCATGGTCCATATGTGCTTATCACACATATACAGAGTTTGTCTCACCGGTGTGTGTATCATATATATCATTTATATGGGCAATGAGTGTATACATACTAAGTATTAGATATGTGGGTATTGAGATTTAATTATTCTGTGGTTTAATTATTCCACCTACTTTGGAGGAACATGATGATTTCTGTTGACTGGGAACTGTGCATGAAACTGGGGCCCAGTTCACCTGCACCAGCGGCTTTTTGATAACAGTAAAAGTGTTAATGTATAGAGAGAATGGCACTGGAGGATGTATATATTTGCATATACAGTAATGCCCCATTATTCGTGGGGGTTACGTTACAAGAGCACCTGCTCATAGTGAAAAAACGCGTTGTTGTGTTTTTGTAAAAATGCCTATGTTTATAGTGTAAACCTTAAATATGCGCCCAAATCTGCTCCCAGAACACTTTATATTCACTTCATACTCAGAGAGAGAGAGAGAGAGAGAGAGGGATAGAGAGAGACGTGCATGGCAGAGGGGTGGGTGGGTGTGTGTGTGTGTGTGTGTGTGTGTGAGTGAAAGAGAGAGAGAGAGACGTGCGTGGCAGAGGGGTGTGTGTGTGTGTGTGTGTGTGTGTGTGAAAGAGAGAGAGAGACGTGTGTGGCAGAGGGGCGTGTGTGTGTGAGAGAGAGAGAGGGAGAGAGATGTGCGCAGCAGAATTTATATTTGGTTACTGTTTATGTTTATGTTTTTAGTGACGTATATATTTTTAATAATTTAGAACAAAAATGCATAAAAAACCATATTGCCATGAAAAAAGCTATAAAAAAGGGGGGAATATGGGAGCAGTTTCCGCGCTGTTCTGGAGATTTCTGCGTAAAACGATCACTTCCGTTCTCAAAAAAAAATCGGCATGTGACTGGATCCGCGAGTCCTGATCAGCGTAAAACTGGGGCATTACTGTATACACAGTAGTTGTGTACAGTTATATGCAAGTGTATGACCTTCTATTGAGAAGGTCCTATTGATCAATTGTAGGCCCGTGTCAGCTATATTTGTGGGATAGATTGGAGTTGTTTCTGAGGGAGTTTACTGGGTTCTAAGACTTTTGAGCACTAGGACAGCAGCTGGTGATCAAGTTAAAGTCCCATTTGGGAAAGCCTACAGCAGAGGTGCATTTATTCCTCTATCATCTGAACGTAGGCTGATGGTCTCTTTTCCCGGGGCGCTTGACAGTGGGCCAAGCTTTATTTCTCGATTTAAGTAATGAACAGATATCACTATAAACCTGTAATATTTGTCAGTTTGCTGCTGGTTGATTTTTCCGCAGTGTTGTCTAGTGCGCTCTGGCCCATTACTTATATTTCAAGTATCATCTGTGTGTTTTACCTGCAAATGATATTTCAGGCTTTAGCGGCTCTTGTGTTATCTTCTGCTGAACTAAAATAGATATTAAGATATAAGTTCTTATAATTAAAAGTATGCCACACATTTGTATTCAGTGAATGTACAGATTGCTGCCTCAATATTGTCACGAATGCCCAAGGGAAGGCGCAGGCGCAGATTTACAGAAACAAACACAAAGAGGACGAGTGCGAAAGCAAAGACTGGACCCTTATGACAGATACAACTCTAGACTCGAATGAGGGACGAAATACTGACACAAGCGCATTCAACCAGGCAAACTAAACACAAACAAGACTAAGCCCAGAACCAGTCAGCCCAGACAATCACTTGACCTAAACGGTAGTCAGCAGTAACTAAATGCATGAAGTTGGACGTTGTGAGCAGACACTTTCAAAACAAAAGTCCAACATATTACAGACAGAGGCGGCCTCTAGTGGCCGCTGACCAAGGATGTGACGAACATGAAGTATGATTTATTTGTTTATATATTTAGTTTGTGAGTTAAATGAGCCCCCTGGTGGACTTTAGCACTCCTATACTCCAGTGTTTTTGCCCCACTGCAGTGAGGGCAGTTCTCCAGGTGCCCTTCGCCCCCTGCCCCTCCCTCCCGAGCTGTACAACTGGGCCTCTCCAGAGGTCATCAGGAGGAAGGAGTGCACTGGGAAAGCTGACCTGTACAGTCTCTGTACACTCATACAGGAGATTTACACAGGTACACTCACCACACTCCTCTCCTCTCCTCTCCTCTTCTCCTCTCTTCTGTTCTCTTCTCTTCTTCACTCCTCCCCTCTTCTCTTCTCCTCTCTTCTGTTCTCTTCTCTTCTTCACTCCTCCCTTGTTCTCCTCTCCTCTCTTCTCCTCTCTTCTCCACTCCTCCCCTCTTCTCCTCTCTTCTGTTCTCTTCTCTTCTCCTCTCCTCCCCTCTTCTCCTCTCTTCTGTATTCTTCTCCACTCCTCCCCTCTTCTCCTCTTCTCCTTTCTGTTCTCTTCTCATCTATTCTCCTCTCTTCTCCACTCCTCCCCTCTTCTCTTCTCCCCTCTTCTCCTCTCTTCTCCTCTTCTCCTTTCTGTTCTCTTCTCATCTATTCTCCTCTCTTCTCCACTCCTCCCCTCTTTTCCTCACCTCTTTTCTCTTTTGTTCTCCTCTATTTTCTCCTCTTATCTCTTCTCATCACACACACACACACACACACACACACACACACACACACATGATCTACATACACACAGATCTGGATGGTGGTTCTCAGATTCTGAGGTCTGGATGGTGTGTCTGGGTGTGGTAGAAGAGAGTGTAACTGTTCTCGTTTGTAAGGTTTGCGTTGAAATAAAGTGGCCAGCAGCTCACAGTAGATCATGTGTGTGTGTGTGTGTGTGTGTGTGTGTGTTTCAGATGCCGTTCCGTGGGGAGATGTGGGTCCTGACTGGATAAAGCAGGCTGTGGACTCGGGTCAGGCTCTCAGTCCCGCTCCAGCCGTGCCGCAGCCGTACCTCCAGCTCCTGCAGAGCGGGTTGCAGCCGCAGGCTAAAGACCGGACCTGCAGCCTGCAGGACCTCCGATACACACTGCGCTGCGACCTGAAGGTGCTCCGTCACCACACTCCCGGCTCCCGCTGAGCACGACTCACCTAATGTTAGACCCGCCGGTCATTAAACAATGCATCAAATCCCACCAAAGGTTCATCGTTATTAAAGGTGTAATCTGCTCCCTCACAGGGAAGGTTTCCATTCTTAAGTAAATTGTTCAGTAAATATGGAAGTAATTCAGTGACAAAAGTATTTGAATAAAAGAAAAAACAATTGAATTTTTTGTAGTGAAGTTCGTGTTAAAGTCATTTCAGTTGTAATTACAGCATTTAAGATTCAATATAGAAACATCCAGCTTTTCAAATAAAAAATATTAATCAAAAAATACAACTTTAATTATTCGATTAGATATTCAGTCAAACCAATGCATTAAACCTTTGTGAGGCATTGAGTTCCAACGTCCTTACAGCACCAGTGAATTCGCCCGCTTGAACCGGCAAAGTCAAAAAAAGATGCTGAATGAAACCGATTGAATAATTAAAGTTGTAATTTTATTAAATACATTTTTTGCCTGAATTTGAAAGGCTGCATGTTTCTATATTGAATCTTAAATGCTGTCATTTAATAAATACATTCTATAAAAATACATTAAAAACTAATTTCACTACAAAAAAATTCAAATACTTTTGCCACTAAATGACTTTTGTTTAATTTGAGTCATTGAAAATATCCAAGTTTTCTACTTTTTGACTCGGTTGTGTGTTGTTGTGATACATACATGAAATATTCAGAGAAACCTTCAGGTGGATATATCTTGGTTCATCATGACAACATGGTCCGGCTGTTCAGATGTTTTGGGGCCTTCTGAGGTGGGTTCTGAGTCTGATGGTGTGATACTGACGAATGAACTCTCTGACAGGAGCTCAGTGAAAGGAGGAGGAGGAGCGAGTTGTGTCCACCTTCAGCCAGACAGAGTCTGGGGCTCCAGCAGGAGGAACCAGGTTAGAAGCTTCTTCAGGAGACTCCATCCTCCCGGAGGTTTACTCTGATAAACCCGTTATATCTTCAGCTGGAAAGGCAAAGAAGATGTTGAGTGATGGGGGAGGAGCCAGAACCGATAGATATTGACTCATATTTACTTATTTTCTTACGTTTACTCTGCCTTTTTGTGTTTACTCTCTTTTTTTCTTTTCTCTTCTCCTCCATTCTCTTCTCTTCTCTCCTCTTTACTCCTCTGTTCTCTCTTCTCTTCTTTTCTCTCTTTGCTCCTCTGTTCTCCTCTCTTCTCTTCTCTTCTCTCCTCTTTGCTCCTCTGTTCTCTTCTCCTCTCCTCTGTTCTCTTCTCTCCTCTTTGCTCCTCTGTTCTCTTCTCTCCTCTTTGCTCCTCTCTTCTGCTCTCAGCATGTCAGCAGTTTTCAGAATCGGACAGCACGGTGGACCAGGAGATCCAGGACCAGCTGCAGAACCTGGACTTGCTGGAGAAAGAGATGTTACAGACCTCTCCCAGAAGACTCCGGAGGAATGGTACGGAAAGCAGCTCAAACACTGAAGAGCCCCGTCGAGAAATTTCCTACCGCGATATTCTCCCTCTGGATGATTGGCATCTGTCTCGCTGCGCCTCAGTGGCCGAAACCAGCAGCTCTCAGGACGTCTGGTCCAGCAGCAGCGGTGCTGCTGAACATCTGGCCATACGCCCCCACGATGCTACCGCAGAGTGCATCGGCGCCATTGTGCTGAACCTCAAAGTGTCTGAGGTACACTGTGTGTAAACATGTGCTGCTGTAAATATGTGACTACGCAATAGGGGCAGCAATTCATATCTGTTTGATGTATAAAAATGTGAATAACCAGTTAAATGTGATCAGTATGCATCTATTTGCTGTGTGTACACAGTGTCAGTGTGTGTTCTGAAGCTTTGTGTGTGTGTGTGTATGTGTGTGTGTGTGTGTGTGTGTGTAGGTGCTGCTGCAGCAGATTGAAAGCAGTCTGGAAGCTGCTGAGCAGAGGCAGGACAGGACGGTCTTTAAGGCAGTGGGACCCCCTTCCCTTCACTACAGGCCCCCGTTGGAACTGCCAGAGTGGAACTTTGTGGAGGACGAGGTGGCCAGCCATTACTGCTCCATCAGAGAGGAGAGCTTTCACAGTCCTAAGGTTCACACACACACAAAACAGGAAGAGGGTCTGTTTACTGACAGCAGACTCAGGTGTGATTACATGCATATGGGATGTCCTTCAGTCACTCTGTCACCACTCTAGAGTTTGTCTCTTTTGTTAGGAGGATGGAAAGGTTTGTCAGACGGACAGAAGGGCAGGTGGAAGACAGCAGCAGTCACTCAGGATCACTGAGCCATCTGATAGGTGCACACACACACATACACACACACACACTCTTTGTTCAGTACTTCACAATCAGATGGAGAACACACACACAATGAAATAATCTACACTCGTCGTTTCAGGTCGTATAGACCATCAGACAGAGGACCTCAGCAGAGGACCTCACCTCCGACCACAAACCGAGACCAGCCCAGGTGGACCAGTAAGATCTCAAAACACGGACAGACGTTTTTATGAAGATGTAGTGCTCAATTAAATATAATTAATAATATAAATTAATAGAATGTATGAAAACAAAAGGCTGTAGTGTTCATTCTCCCTTCACTGTTTTCACTACATCACTAGTGAAACTGCAGCATAATTACATTTAATGAGCAGTGGGCATCAATTAAGGTCTGTTACCATGATAAAGGAAATATGTTGTTATACAAAGGTGTATATCTGGTGTGTACATGCAGCAGCGTGTGTGTGTGTGTGTTGGGAAGGTGAAGTGAGCGAGGTGGTGGCCCAGATGACTCGGGGCCAACTGGGTCCAGAGGAGCTGGAGCCGGAGCAGCTGTTTAAGAGTGACGGTAATGATAATATTTCCCGCAAACGTGGTTGAGATTCACAGTTGTATGTTAAATGTAAACAAAATCATTACAGTTGTGAAATAAGATGAATTCCAAAACTTTTGACCACATTTTTCTTCCTTCTCACCCTTCTTGGATGTGCAAGGTGGGCAAAGTGACAAGAGTGCGAACTTTTATACCACCAGCCAGAGCGTTGCCATGCAGGAGTCCACAGAGGAAGAGGTAAATCATCAGTGTAATGAAGACACATGGGGACACTTGACCATCAGGTCTTTTTGGACATGTGTTCCAAACCCATAGACATTAATGTGTAGCCCCCATAACAGCCTCCACTCTGTCCTCTAGGTTTTGGAGGGTGTAGACATTTGTTAGAAGAGCTTTGGTAACGTCAGGCAGGAAACGTGGCACATAATTGTATAAAATGTCTTTGTTTGGGTTGGGGCTGGCGTAGTGGGTAGGATACCTGCCTCTAGACCAAGAGGTCATGGGATCGAATCTTACCTTCAGCACCACCACTGGGTTCCTGAGCAAGACCCTTAGAATCAGAATCAGAAAACTTTATTTATGCCGGAGGAAATTGTTCAAAATGTTCTTGGCAGCGGTGGGATCCCCCCCACGTTGCTCCAGGGAGAGACTGCCCCCTGTAGGTAGGGAATGGAAACCACTTTGGATAAAAGCATCTGATAAATGCCGTAAATATAGTTTGTTTGCTGTTGACTGGAACTAAGGGTCCTGAACCCAGACAGCCTCACTACATCATTCTTTGTCCTCCTAACTCTACTGTTGGCACTGTGGCTTCCAGTACGTCACGGATTCCTGGCAGTCGCCAAATCCAGATTCTTGATGTTGCTTAGCAGGTTGGAACTGTACTGAGAGGTAGAACAGAGGACAGGCACTGTTTATTAAGTATTCAGCACACATCTGCCCTGTTTCATGAGTTCAGTGCTCTGCTGCTCTGGGTAAGCTGGTTATTCTCTTTAACACTTGTGGTGTAAGTGCCATCCTGAGAGTGTGACATTTACAGTCACTGTCCTCCTTGCTGTGACTGCCTCTGCTGCCACAGTGCATGACTGTGTGCTTAATTTTATACACCTGTTACCAAAGGGTGTGATTAAAACACCTGAATAGGTGGGAAGGGTGTCCACATACATTTGGCCATATAGTGTAACACACTCTTTTTGTTCCACTGCTTGGAAATGTGTGCATTTGTTGCATCAAAAGGGGCCGTTCACATATCGCGTCCTTTGCGCGCGCCAGTCCATTATTTCAAATGTAGACGCGCAGCAGATGTGCTCATAATGGAAGCGACGCAGTTGCGTCACGTACACGGTGCACGTGTCCGTTTTTTTCAGGCGTCCGCGCCACGTCAAGTTGAAAACATTGCAACTTTTCCGAATGCCGCAAGCGCACCGAGGGTCATGTGACGAGATTCAACCAATCAGCTTCCTTGCCTTTTCCGTTAAACTGACGCCTCCGCAGAAACACGGAGGAGCAGCTCATCATTGTGCTCCAGGGGTTTCCTGAGCTTTATGATTAGTCAAGCCCCCAAACCTTTCCTAAAATATAACCCAGCTGGTCCTTGTCGAATCTGAAACAGGCTTTGAGCCTCCCGTTGTTCAGGCGGAGCTCCTGGATCAGCTGGTGAAATTCCCCATGTTTTTTACGGTTTTGAAGAATAGGGTGCACCCAAACACTAAGGCGTTTTTTTTTCTTTTCTGCATAAATAAATCGTGTAGCAGAGTTACAGCAAGGGCTTTTCGTTGGAGAAAATGGAGAGCGTGGCTGATGGTTGCTTAGCAACGTCAGACGCTTCCGGAGTGCAAGCGCCCAAGCGCTTTTGGAAAGAAGGAGAAAGCGACGCTTGAGCGTTTTCCACGCGTTTTTAGGCGCGATATGTGAACGGCCCCTTAGTGTATCTGTGTTTTCTAGGTTTCCGATACTCTACATAACACCACAAATGTGTTTTCTGCAGAATCACACAGTTGTGTATCAGTTTGGTATGTACTGTGTGTTTTAAGGAGTCTGACAGCAGGGAGTCTCCAGTGGAGCCTTCCATTCTGTTCTACCCACCAAAACATGAGCCAGAGAACACAGACATTTCAGAGGAGCACTTTCAGGTGATTTCACCATCACACAAAACACTCCTCAAACTGGACACTCTTCAAACTGGACACTCCACAAACTGGACACTCTTCAAACTGGACACTCCACGAACTAGACACTTCACAAACTGGACACTCCTTAAACGGGACAGTCCTCAAACTGGACACTCCTCAAACTGGTAAACTGGACACTCCACAAACTGGACACTCCTCAAACTGGACACATCTCAAATGGGACACTCCTCAAACTCCATACTCCTCAAACTCCACACTCCTCAAACTGGCAAACTGGACACTCCTCAAACTGGACACTTCACAAACTGAACACTCCTCAAACTGGACACTCCACAAACTGAACACTCCTCAAACTGGACACTCCACAAACTGGACACTCCTCAAACTGGCAAACTGGACACTCCTCAAACTGGACACTACAGAGTGTTTTTTAACCCTTATAAGTCTTACTGATACCAGTTTGAAGAGTGTCCAGTTTGAAGAGTGTCCAGTTCATGGAGTGTCCAGTTTGAAGGGTGTCCAGTTTGTGCAGTGTCCAGTTTGTGGGGTCTCCATCACTGATACTGATAACAGAGTCATGTTTTGGGTTTATATGAGGTGTTTCTGCATCCGGGCTGCATGTGAGTGTTAGTCAGAGAGATTTAATTTGAGTTTGATAGCAGTATAAGACTGTGTATACAGAACAAAAACTTTCCACAATCAGTTTGGGATTCAAACCCACAGCCTTCTGATCACAGGGGCAAATCTAACCACCTGTCCCCCAGTCACTGAAACCTTTAAATATGTAATTACATTAGAGTAAAAGCAGTGCAGCTTAATGACAGACTCATAAGGGTTAAATAGGCATGTATTATGTGTATATGTTTAAATATAGTACATTTAACATAACGAATGTTTGTTCTACCAGACACTCTATTCAGAGGAGGATCTGAATGTAACAATGGAGGTCTGTTGTCCTCACACTGCAGTCAGCGACAACCAGGGTGGGAAAACCAGCATGAGGGGTAAGAACTGACGCGTTAATGAGTCGTTAAACACATCTCTCTGAAATCCAGTGTTGCTTTACCTCCCTCTCCCCACCGTTAAAGCAGGTGAGTCAGAACTGGAGACCCACAACTCTGATTTATAGTCAAATATTTATACACACATACACATGTACATTATATTTTTCTGCACAATCTCCTATCGGTTCAGCTGCTTCAAGTATTACTGACACACCCCAAGACCCCAAGACAGCTGCTGAGACTCCTCTATGTAACACAGTTAGTAACTGTGTGTGTGTGTTTGTGTGTGTGGGTTAGGTCATGACTTTAGCCCAGCCCTGCGTAGCCAGGAGTCCGTTCCCGTCTTGCAGACTCTGGAAACGTCTCAGTGGGAGAGTGCCCCTAACCAAACTGCGTGCACTGAAACTTACGCCACAGCGAACCTCGGAACCAGCAGCACGGTGAGCACTGCAGTGAAGAAGTGTGTGTATGTTCCTCCTTCTGAGTGGGTAGGGTGGTCCTCCCTCTCCCCATCACTCAGTATAACTGTCCTCTCTCTCTCTCTCTGGGTGGGTAGGGTGGTCCACCCTCTCCCCCATCACTCAGTATAACTGTCCTGTTTGTTCACTCTAAGGATCTTATTGTCAGTGTTAAACTATATGAACTGCAGACGCTTCAGGGCAGCAGTGATGCCGAATCAGTGCCTTCTCTAGTGTCCACAGGTTCGATTCAAACGGAATAGTACATAATGGCTTGATGGCTGTGTAGAGTATGATGAATTTTGCTCTGATTATGCAGATTATGGTCAGTGTTAAACTGTATGAACTGCAGACGCTTTAGGGCAGCAGAACCTCCTGCCTGTGTGAACACTGTGTTGATCTGCAGCTTGTAGAATATTTTTCGCTCAGAATATTAGTTGAAAGTCTGTAATGTTGATTGTGTGTGTGTGTGTGTGTGTGTGTGTGTGTGTGTGTGTGTACGTATGTCTGTGTCTCTGTGTGTGTGTGTGTGTGTGTGTGTGTGTGTGTGTGTGTGTGTGTGTGTAGGTGCAGCAGCAGCAGATTGACAGCAGTCTAGAAGCTGCTGAGGAGAGGCAGGATGGGACGGTGGGACCGCCTTCCCTTCACTACAGGCCCCCACTGGAACTGCCAGGGTGGAACTCTGTGGAGGACGAGGAGGTCGAGGAGGCCAGCCATTACTGCTCCATCAGAGAGGAGAGCTTTCACAGTCCGAAGGTTCACACACACACACACACATACACAAAACACTTTCATACCATTCAGATTAGTGTCGGCTGGTGAAACACTAATGATAATTACTGAGAGAAGCTGATATGAGGTATTGGGTCGGTAGTCTGATATTGACTATGCAGCATAATCCAGAAGAAAGTGTACCGGTCTGTTTACTGACAGCAGACTCAGGTGTGATTACATGCATATGGGATGTCCTTCAGTCACTCGGTCACCACTCTAGAGTTTGTCTCTTTTGTTAGGAGGATGGAAAGGTTTGTCAGACGGACAGAAGGGCAGGTGGAAGACAGCAGCAGTCACTCCGGATCACTGAGCCATCTGATAGGTGCACACACACACACACACACACACATACACACACATACACACACACACATTTTGTTCAGTCCAATTCCAATTATTTCCTCCAGTGATGCCGAATCAGTGCCTTCTCTAGTGTCCACAGCTTCGAGGTAAACGGTATAGTATATAATGGCTTGATGGCTGTGTAGAGTATGATGAATTTTGTCCTGTACCGTTGTGTGTCAGGTTGGGGTTCAGTCGGGTGCAGGACATGGCTGATATCGCTGAGATCTCCAGTATTGCCTGCTCACCTGATCAACTCCAGGAGTGGGCGGGGCAGGATGAAGCCCTGCCCAGTCCCCACAGTACACGTTTACCGCCATGCAACAGCACCCCACGTAGCCCAGCTACTCACACAGGTACACAAATAGAGATACATGTGCACACATGGGTACACACACGCAGGGACCGCACACCGGTTTGCATAATTGCTGTCCTTCACTGTTACCTAGAATTGTATTAATGCAACACATTTTACTCGTGTGCCACATTCAGACACATTTAAATCTTTCAGAGCTGATTGTGGTGGTTTTAGTGTATTCACTGTGTATGTACCTCATTGCTGTGAAAGATGGTAATAGTGTGTGAGTGTGTGTGTGTGTGTGTGTGTGTGTGTGTGTTAGGTCATGACTGTAGCCCAGCCCTGCGTAGCCAGGGGTCCGTTCCCGTCTTGCAGACTCTGGAAACGTCTCAGTGGGAGAGTGCCCCTAACCAAACTGCGTGCACTGAAACTTACGCCACAGCCAACCTCGGAACCAGCAGCATGGTGAGCACTGCAGTGAAGAAGTGTGTGTGTGTAATGTTCCTCCTTCTCAGTGGGTAGGGTGGTCCTCCCTCTCCCCCATCACTCAGTATAACTGTCCTCTCTCTCTCTCTCTCTGGGTGGGTAGGG
>JBBPDE010221760.1:0-13431 GCA_037974605.1 Nannopetersius ansorgii | reverse complement strand
GTGTGCGCGCGAGAGGGAGGGCGTGTGCGCGCGAGAGAGAGAGTGTGTGCGCGCGAGAGAGAGAGTGTGTGCGCGCGAGAGTGTGCGCGCGAGAGAGAGAGTGTGTGCGCGCGAGAGAGTGTGTGCGCGCAAGAGAGAGAGAGAGTGTGCGCGCGTGAGAGAGAGTGTGTGCGCGTGAGAGAGAGTGTGTGCGCGTGAGAGAGAGTGTGTGCGCGTGAGAGAGAGTGTGTGCGCGAGAGAGTGTGTGAGAGTGTAAGAGTTTCACTCCTGATTCAGTTTCTGATGGATGAAACAATCACACACACACACAAACACACATCACACTGTGTAGTTTCCTCAAACATTTTCCCCAAACATGTGATCAATAGTGTATTAAACAACAGTGACCTTCACACACACACACACACACACGCACTACACACTATAACCAGAAACAAATGATGGTCTCTTATGTTTTTCCACGGCTGTATTTATTTAGGGTTTAGGTTGTGTATCTAGTGCTGAGTGGTGCTGGTAGGAGGTTGTTTATACAGACCAGGAGACAGAAGCTCTCTGGCTTCAGTGATCACAGCCTCACAGTTTCAGGAGGTAATTTAGCTTTATTCCCATCCATTGACAGTTTTGCTAAACAGTGTCTTTTGTGCTCTGAGATCATTTTCAGCAAATCATCACAACCAAATCTTTCTTTCTTTCTTTTTCTTCTTTTACTTTGAAAAGCGTTTTGTTCTGCCCACTCCTTCTGCTTCCTGCAGCCAGTGCTGGAGCTGCTCAGACGTTACTGCTGGCTGTTTTCTCTCATTTGTCCGATATTTTGGCTCCTTCGAGCCCATTCACCCTCCCTGTTTCTCCATGTCTCTAGATTAAGCTAATAGAGGCAGAATTAATGCAGGTGACAAAGCTGGAGGTTAAAAGGAGAAATCTGGATGCAGAGAACCTGCAGGTATGTTGGGAATCCGGAGACTGTGGTGGTTGTATCTGTAACCTGATGTTTGTGTGTGTTATGTGTAGAATAGCGGTTGTGTTTTTTGGTGAGGGAAGAAGTTCCCTGTTTTTTTTTCTCAAGGTTTTATTTTTCAGTTGTTTTGATTTAGTAAAAGCTTAATTCTGTATTTGCAATAATACATAACGCATAATACAGTAATCTCACAGTTTAACGCAGATTAGGAGTTGTGGATTCAGTCACACACAGATTTCCTTGAGAACCGAGCTCATAGTTTTATGTGAAACCCCCACAATATCGCGGAAACTGCAAATATCCGCTGCCTTTTTAGCTTTTTTGTGGCAATAAAATTATTTTTCTGGATGTTTTCACACAAGGGGACCTGTTCAACTCGCAGCCGTTTCCCAGTACTTTTATACTTTGACCTTCCGAGTTGCATATCTTCGCAGGGAAAGCACTCAGACCCTTCAAACTCCACAGTTCGGTAGATCTCTAGGAGACCTTTCCAACAAGCAGCCCTCATTTGTATTTTTATTCCCAGTAGATCAGGCATTATTCTCTGAAAACAGTTCACCTCTCCTCGGTGTCCCAATACTTTTGTCCCGCAACCTTCCAAACTGCATATCTCGGCGATGACTTCACGGGTGCTCTGGGAACCCCAAAAAGCGGGGGTTTACTGTAGGTGTATATGTATACATCTATTACATCTATATATATATATTTTTTTTTTTTATTAATCACGTTAAAATATGTACTGAATGCATACGTTTGACTAGATGAAGAATTGATGTATTTTTTAAATCAAAACGTACATAAAAAATTCCAAAGGATTCCAAAATCATTGCAGTTGAATCACTTTATTCAGATTCAGATTCCTTCAGACTGATGCATCACAACTCATCTGTGCAGTTTTACACCCGTAGGAAAAATCTGGATGTCCTAGATGAGATGAATCAGTTTCATTTTCTGTTTTTACATCTATTGGTTTTTTTTTCCTTTTGACATGCTCTTCTGCTTCTGTCACTGTTCACACGGCGCCATTTTTACCAAGACAAGTTTTGTTTTTGTCACTTATTATTTTTATCATTAGGACTGGGTATGTTAACGTGTTATTTACTCAACACTGACAGTTACCGCGCGTTAACGTCTCGGTTGGTTTTCACAGGAGTCAGGTCTCCCATTACTTTTGTCCATATGTCTATATTATATGTTCATAATTTGTCCATATAATGTGGACAAAAGTATTGAGACGCCTGAACATTACACCAAAAGGGACTTTAATGATATTGTATTCAGATACTCTGTCGCATTTTTCAGGACTCGGTCCCCTTTACAGCTGCTATAATGCTCTGTTTTTCTATAATAAACTACATAAAACCTGAACGCCCTGCAGTGGTGAATAGCTTTGATTTAATATTACATTTGATAACATTAATGTTTATGTTTATGATTTACAGAAGTACTTTAAAAATAAGTGCGCCAGACACTACATTTGAATTAATTATTTAAGTTAGTGTAACAATGCGATAGATCATGGTTTAAAATAAATAAAAAAATAAAAAAATAATCGTTGCCCAGCATTAATTATTATCATCATTATTAATTTCAGGTTATGTATGTTTTCATTACAGAAGGTACTGGCAGAACAGAGGAGTGCTCTGACAGACATGCTGCAGCAGCTGCTAAAGCAGAAGGACCAGAGAGAGGTGGAGCTCAAACAGATCTTGGTACGGCCACTTCTGACCCAGGACCAGCTTCTAATCATCTCATAGGGAGATTTCACCAGTTTTTCTATAATCATTATTTCTATAATAGTTATTCAGAGGTGCCATTCTAGAACCTTACCAATAAAAACATTGAATGGGAGGGTGTGTCCAAACTTTTGACTGGTAGTGTACACTGACACTTTGCTGCCACTTCTTTTACTAAACTGGGGGACAAAGACGAACAGAAAGTAACATTTAACTCTGTGGTCTCCCTGTATGGTTGTCACCATCCTGTGTGCTGCTGCTAGCTGAAGGTGTTAATGTGTTTTTAGGTCGAGATGGAGCTGAAGAGTGATTCCACCCAGCAGAACTACTGGATGATCCAGTATCAGAGACTGCTGGACGCGAAGCCGCTGTCTCTGCGGATGCAGGTTTGTAGCCGTCCAGCTGGGGTGTGTCGCTCCATCACTGACGCAGTTGTACACTGTGACTGATGTTTAATCTCAGAAACGTTCTGTCCTTCAGGAAGCTGGTGTGGATCAGGATCTAGTGAGTTTGTTGTGTAAGCTGTCTGCCCAGCACTACCTGCCCATCATAGCCCATCATCGAATCACAGCAGAGGCTTTGCGTCACATGACCACGAAAGACCTCAGCAAGGTTTGTCCTTCCTAGCTTGTTTGGTTGTGTATTAACCCATGTTATCCTTTGTTGTGGTAATCAGTAGTTCCTTCTAGAAGAAACATTACTGTATTTATCAGCTCTTAACAGTAAAATACAGTATTCCGCCGCTTTTCGCGGGGTTGAAGTGTCTGAGTGCACCGCTCTTTAAAAAAAAAAAAAAAAGCTTCCCTTGTGTGAAAACATCCAGAAAAAATGAATTCATTGCAACAAAAAAGCAAAAAAAAGGCAGAAGATATTTGCAGTTCCCACGTAATTGTGGGGATTTCCGTGTAAAACTCTGAGTTCGGTTCTCAAAAAAAATCTATGTGTGACTGAACCCGCGACTCCTGATCCACGTGAAACTGGGGGAATACTGTAAATTGAAACGGTTGCTACTACTGTTTATAGCTGTGGCTACAAATGACAGGTCCTTATATTAGCTTTCAAATGTAAATTCATTGGCATTTACTGTTCTGAACCAAGCTGCCCATTGATGCTGAGTTTGTGTCCGTTTCAGAAGACTTTAGGCTAAACTAAAGCTGAGGAGAAAGTCAGGCATAAAAAACTCAGGTCGTTTAAAGCTTGGTGGAATCACGTCCTTGTATGATTTACTACATTTGCTATAATGGTTTTATTGTGTTAAACAGATTATTTTGTCTTTAACAGGTCTTTAAATGCATTCATGTCTATGCTTTTGTCTTCTCAGCTGGGGATCAATGAATTGGGAGTGCAAAAATCTCTCCTTCATTGGGCAAGAGAACAGCCAGGTAAGTTTTGCATGGATGTCAGATCATTTCTTAGGTGAAATAATGCGTTCAGCTGATATGAAAGTGCTTGTCAGTGTCAAATGATATTTCTACTATTTGTGATTCGTGCTTTTATAGTGTATCTCTTGCACTGTGGCCAGAGGGAAACTGTGACTAGGGAAAATTTCATTAGAAGTCACTGAGTTTTAATGTTTCACTGCTCAGGTTCTCCTAAGAAGCTCCATGAGGAACAGGAAGCTGGTGCAGGTTTACCCAGTGTACCACTGCAACAGCAGCTGACTCCACCACTGACTCCAAGCACCCCCCTGACCCCCCAGACCCCTCTCACCCCTACAGCACCCAGTCCTGTGGACGGATCAGAGGGCTCTGAGTGTGTGGTGTGCATGGAGACCAGGGTAACGCCTGAGTTTGTGTTGTTGTTGTTGTTGTTGTTGTTGTTTTGCAGTACATTTGTACTGGATGTAATTACTTTCATATTTAGGTTACATTCAGTTTCCACAGATTCAAGTCAACAAGGATTATAAAGTATCTCCTCTAGTACGAACACAAAAATGGTATCTGTGAAATGTTTAAAGCTCACAATGTTTAAAGCTCAACTTCAAGTACGTAAAAAACAAAATGCAAGAAGAAAAATATATTGATGAGCCTCTCTAGGAACACTAACCTGCCATGACCAAATCAGTGTCTCTACTGTGCTGAGAATAAGCCTCTCTCCAGATTAGACCTGCTCTCTGGTGGTCCTGAGCCCTGATGAACAGGGTAAAGGGGATATAAATGATGTAGAGAACCAGAACGATCTGTACAGAGTACACCTAGATGGTACATAGAGTTAAAGAAAATGGTCAAAGAGTGTAAATATACCTAATGTAGTGGATTATCTGTGTATGGGCAAGCTCTGGACTACAGTTGACTGAGTGACTGAATGAGAGACTGACTGATTGAGTGGCCGACTGAGTGATTGAGTGAGTGACCGTGTGAGTAAGTGACTGACTGGCCGAATTTCTGACTGACTGACTGGCTGACAGAGTGACCGTGTGAGTGAGAGAGTGACTGGCTGAGTGACTGACTGACTGAGTGGCCGACTGAGTGAGTGACCGTCTGAGTGAGTAACTGGCCGGCCAAGTGACTGACTGGCCGAATTACTGAGTGAGTGAGTGACTGGTTGAGTGACTGACTGGCTGAGTAACTGACTGGTTGAGTGACTGACTGAATGAATCGCAGACAGACGGACACAGATAGATGAACAAAATGCTGGTCTTTACAGAATCGGTCTCATGATGACCACTGTTTTGTTTGCCTGTGTTTCTAGTCTCAGGTGGTCTTCTTGCCCTGTGGTCATGTGTGCTGTTGCCAGGTGTGCAGCGACGCCCTGCATTCGTGCCCGCTCTGCCGCAGCACCATCTCTCAGCGCATCCGGCTTTACCACGGCTGAACACACATTGCAGCCTGAATCTGGCTGTTCTCTGGTCAGTCCTGTCACTGTCCGGTTTCGGTCTTTCTGCGTTCCCTCTTCTGTCCTCTGATTTGCTGTATGATGCATCTGCTGCACCTTCACACCTCAACTGACCAATCAGATCTGGGTATTTCTCGCAGGAAATCTCAGTGCTGCACTTAAGTGGCCTCATTCAAGCACTGTATGCTTAACGTGGTGAGGAAAAACAGCACCGAAGGGAAACACTTAAGAGTTTACTTTATATTCTAGATCCAATCTTAATGTTCTTGCACTATTTAAGTATTTGTGCCTTTTTTGCATGTGTCACGATTGTTAAAACACAACACTCATCCATTGTACCTCAAAAAAACCTGCTCCCGGGTCTTTTTCTGTCCGTCCTCCACATGGTTTCTGTCACAGATTAACAGTTATTTTATGAGAGTTAATGAGTGAAGGAATATTCCAGTGTCTGATTAACGCAGACGATAATGGAGATTTCCCAGAAACACAGTGATTTAAAACGTGCTGAATCCACTGAGAACGGGCCTTTATGGTCTTCAGTCTTCTGATCCTGGACCTGACAGTCGGTAAGTCTCCCAAAAACACAGGAGGCCGAGAACAGGCTCAGTAATACCAGAGTATTCCTCAGATCATTACCTGATAGTCACTAATGCAGGTCAGGGGCGAGTGAATAAACGTGGGTCCGTCTGTTCTCCTGGTCACGCAGTGGTTAATAAACAGGTTCAGCCGGGCTGTGAGAAACTGGACTGGGTTTGTTCTACATTTCGGATTGAATATACAGCCGTGGATAAAAAAAAGACACATCATTTATTCTGGTTGTAGTGTGTGTGTGAAAAATGGTGAATAGTGTATAAAACAGTAGTGATCTGCACAACACCGGACTCAAAACTCCCAGCAAAAAATAAGGTTTGGAGAAAATGTAAAAATAATACATTTAAATACTTTAGTATACCTTGGAAATGTAAAACTATACTCCATTATTTTACACCTGCAGCAACTAAACCAGTGATGATAAGGTGAGTGTGTGTGAATGTTTCATCCATCAGAAACTGAAACAGTAAACACACACACTCTTTCTCACACACACACACTCTCTCTCTCTCTCTCTCTCTCTCTCTCTCTCACACACACACACTCTGCAGAAACGAAGGGAGAAGTGTCTCTTGTTTCTTGGATTCTAATGTATTGATTCCACATGAACAAAATAAACCAAGTTACTGCTAAAAAATAGTAAACTGGAAAACCAAAGTGTAGAAGTCATCAAAAAGTGAGGACGTCCATCAAAACTTGATTTACCATTAATTCTCTACATTTTGGCAAAACAGTTTTAATTAGATCAATCGTAGACAAACAGTGTTTGTTTCTTGTGCATACGGTCATTTACTAGAAGCTAAAATCCAACTTCTGTCCCCTGAAGTGCTCTTACAACTTTGCATGCTTTGGACTGTGTGGCTCATCTAGAAAGTGAGGAAATGTAAATTAGAATAAAATGTATATCAAGGAAGAAAATGGACATAGAAAATAATTATCTAAGCAAATTATACTAACTGTACTCGCATGTAAAATCTGTATAGTATAAACGTTTCACGATCGTTTACGTTTGTATTCTTGTGCTCTGCTAAACGTAAAACAAATTAAACTTACAGCTCAGAATATCGCTTTTCAAACGGGAATGTTGAGCGTCCAGAATTATATTACATGCTTCGCTTTAAGTGTTTCAACACGCTGTTCAACCCTTAATGCATATTCCAGTCGTATCTACAGAACGTAACATTATACAGTGTGAAGAAAGGTAGAAAGTCTGACAGGCAGTTTGTTTGAAGTGAAGTTCTGTCTCCTTCTTCCCGTTTCTGTTGAAGCTCCGGCGCAGGTCACTCTTCTGAACTGTTTGGTTTACAGTCACTTTGTCTTGGTGTTTCTACCATAACTGTCTGAAGTGTGGAGGGATTATGATTTTTGTAAATATCTCCTGAGGTGGAAATCCACCCCAGATTTTATATTTTCTCATTTGAACTGGTTTTGTCTTTTTCATTTTAGTACATAGTGTGGTATGAATATACAAAATAAACTTGCTTGAACGAAAGGCAGCTGAAGTGTTTTTTTTAAATATTATTAGATTCTTTTATTTAACACTGAAATGTAGATTAATATTATATATACAGTAAACCCCCACTTTCATGCGGCTTAGCAGTCGCAGTTTCAGGCCATTGTAGATTTTCAAACCTCCCGCCCCAAACATAAACAACCAGCATGAGGATGAGGGGGCGTGGCCGACAAGGCCCAAACGTAAACAACAATATATCAAATCGACTCAAAGATATAGACTGACAGATATTCAGATTCAGAGATTTCCTCATTTTGTGAGAAATTTTGACTTAAATCTCTTTCTTAGAACATATGTGTCAAGTACCAACTGATTCTCAGTAGTTAATCATAATATTGTTGCAACCAGTTAATAATATGCTTTAAAAATAACCATTAATATATTAAAAATGACCAGACACACACAGTTTGATCAATATATTATTCATTTTATACTAAAACACTCTGTTGTTTCAGAGTAGAGTTCATCTATCTGAAAAATTAAGTCAAAACAAATTGAGCTACAGCGTAGCGTTACACAGGCTGCAGACGGAACATATAAAACTTAAGATATTACATCATATCAGTTTCAGTATTTCCCTGTTTAGTAAATCAATGCTGTGCAAAGAGCTCAAATGAAAGACTAGAATTTCTGTATTTACATAATTATATTATTAAAAATAGAGTTAACAATGACTGGACACAGACAAGCTACTTCAATGACACTTACTTCCATATTCTTGAAGAATATTCCAATATTCCATTGCTTGTGATCTAGAAAGAGTTATAAGCTGTTGTTTGGCCACAAGTTCTACCAAAAGGGTAAATATGTGCTTAACTGCCAAAAAACGACTGACAAGGCACAAAACCGAAATCTTAAAATGCGTTACTTTGACTGACTTCAAGAATTTTGACAAATTTTGGTACAAACGACAAAATCTTCAGAGACAAGTGAAGGGACGCTTCTTTAAAGAAAACATGCACCTTAACCCCCGGTTCCGTAGAGTAGCGTCGGAGAAATTTGAAACACCACCACCAATGGCACTTCCACAATCAAAACCCTTCCAAGGCCTGTTCTGGTGGATCCCGCCCCCCAGCAGGTCTCGGGTCAGCTCATGCTCAGCCCTGCAGACGTTAGCTACTGTCCTTACAGCTTGGCTTTGGGTGTCTGATCCAAAAGTGTCTTCATATCCACCAAAGCCTCCTCCAGAGCCTGAGCCATACGGGCGGCGTTGGTGTCGGCGCAGCTGTTGAAAGCAGACACGGCGAAGTTGATGTGCTGCTCCATGGGGTTATAGCACACGCCGTAGCCATCGGGCACCACCGGACCGAAACACATCACGAGGTCTGTCTTCGCCGGGACCTTAAAGAACAGAGAGGATGACAGAGGTTCAGGCTCTCAAGGTTCAAGGTTACTTTGTCATCAGCAGCCGTGAACACGTAGAGTGAGGCCACGTACACGTGTGATCTGTTTCTTTTTTTAATTGCGTTCACGCGAGCGCTTTCAAAAAACAATAGCAAAAACAACCGTTTCCCGCTTAAAAATATGTAACGGTAATGTATTAAGGTGAGTTTAAAATGAAATTTAAGTGTTTTGGGAGCACATTTGGAGGCACATTTAGGGTTTGCACTATAAAAATATGCATTTATAGGCATTTTTTTAAAACCACAGCACAAAGTCATGGTTTTACACAATTCACGGGTGCTAATGGAACATAAACCCCACGAATTTCAGGCGTCCATTATTAAATTTAATTTGGGATTAGATCAAAAACTGATCAAGACAGCCTCATCATTTGAAGAGTGACTGGTTGTACCTGGCTGGTTGAAAGGTTATAGTGATTGGCGATTGCGTAGGACGTGTCCATGAAGATTTCTGGCAATGCTGACAAGTCTTCAATGGCCTGGAGCTTCAAACCAAGCAAATGCCTGTCAATCGCTTGTCCATGGATTGCCTGCACGCGTACACACACAAACGACACACAGAGGGTATCAGTACTTAGTATGTTCATGTTGTTTTTAAACAGTGTACACTTTAAGCCTGATCATCACAGTCAAACACCATTGTTCCATTCCGATTTGCACCGCATTTACCATTTTACTTTGAAATAGTTAGTGCTGCATTAAAACACACCCCTAAATTAGGGAGGAGTTTCTCACCTTATCTGTGTAAGATCTGTGTGCCTTCACTGCCTTTTCTAGCATTGCCACCTTTTCAGAGTTCTGTGAATCAAAACAGCACCACAGTGTTATAAACACACAGCACGTCTATTTACATTTACTTAAACTGAATGTAGTGATACAGGCATGCAGGATGCACAATGCTGACTGGTCAGAAGGTTGTTGTGGGTTTGAATCATAACTGCTAGTGGCACCACTGAGGCGTACTTGAACAATTTTCGTCCCCCACACACTGCTCCCTCACACAATACACACACTGCTCCCACCCACACAACACACACACTGCTCCCCCCACACTGCTTTTTATTAAACCACAGCACCAATCAAGTCACAGTTTCAATATTTTCAGTGTGAAGTCAGACAGGTCAAACTGTGGCACAGATATAATGATCAGTGTCAGTCAGCTACCACTGTTTCTTCAAAAACGCTCAGCATATGATTATTATATGATCATTATACCAACTATCATGCAGTATAGAACTAGCTTCATCACAAACACTGTACCTGCAGGAAAAACTAAACACTGATCTGAAATCAGCATGAAAAACACTACAGAACCCACAGAAACTGATCTCTGATGATTTTGACCTGTTGACCCGTGTTATTTAAGCTACTCCTGAAAGTGAGATGCGTGATACAGATGAGCAGACCTGTTTACTGCTGTCGTCCATGGCTCTGATAAAATCGGCAGAATCAGTAGATGCTGAGCGGATGGTGTCTGTTCGGCCCAGTTTGAACATGCGCAGTGAGGCGCTCTCGTAAGTGGCACAGCACCGTTGATACATCCTGAAAAGTTTACAAGAGGTCAAAAATCTCTTTTAATCTTTGCATTTAAATTAATGTTAATCTAAAACATTAAGAATGTTAGACTCTTTACACATGTACTCATTTTCACTATACAGTAATTCCCCAGTTTTATGTGGATCAGGAGTCGCAGGTTCTGTCACACACACATTTTTTGGAGAACCGATTTCTTAGTTTTACGCAGAAATCCCCACAAAGGTGGGGATTACCTTTACATTTTCATTAAGGGCTTTAAGTAATGTATTAAACTGAGTTTTAAATTGAAATTAAAGTGTTCTGGGAGCAGATTTGAAGGCATATTTAATGTTTACAATATAAAAGACATTTTTTTTTTACCAAAACAACGCAGGATTTTCACTATCCGTGGGTGCTCTTGGAATATAACCCCCGTGAATAGCAGGGGATTACTGTATTTATAGTTTTCTAAACTGTTAAACACAATGCTGCTCTAGAAATGTCTGCCATGAGTAGTTGCCGAGAGTAATCGATCTAATCTAATCTAATGAAAGAGTATGTGTTAAGCAGTGTTGATGGGGCTTACCTGTAATAAGCCAGCTGCAGACCGACCTGTATAAAGGCATCGGGGCTCATCTTATAAGATTTTGGAACGTTTTTGCCGAAGTGGGAGAACACAATGACTTTCATATCCAAGTCATGAACCATTCTATGAAATCAACAAGTGCGCTATTTAATTACAAAGTGAAATTTAACAACAAAAAGTTCAATCAAAAAGTTTCTAGAGGTTGCAATAAATGTGAAAATAAACAAAGAACAATAAGAAGTTGTAATCTCACATGTTCATGTTCTGCTTCGCCTCCTCAATGTCTCTCTTGATCTCTGGTGTAATATTGAAGCGCAGTTTCTGAGGCATGGGCAGCGGAACCATGGGCGTACGCACCATCTCAGACCTTTTCCTGATGCACGAAACCGACTTTAACACTTAGCTCTCATTACTTTAGTTAAAAATATGACCTTTCAAACTGGAGGAAACAACACTAGACACTATCTCCCCCAAAATTTTCTCCCTAATCTGCTTACGTGTATTCCACCACATGGTCAATTAGAGCCACAATCGGTGGACCTTCTGCAGGCGCATGCTCGTAAATCACACCACACGTTCCATCCTCACCAATGATAAACTACAGAGAGAGAACCAAAAACAGAACACAATTAGAACTAATGGTAAGGTGTATTAAAGTTTGCACAGCTATATTTAATACTTATGCTGTAACACAAGTGCAGCTGTCACTCCAGCACCACAGCATCAGAAAACTTCACTGATTTCTTATGCAGTCACTGCAAGTCACACGGAGACAAAAACCAATATAAAATAAAAAGTCGAATTAAAATCTGAATACGAAAACCTTGGAAAAAAGAAACTCAATATGAAAATACATTCTGCTATATACAGAAATGCTGGATATAAATATTGTATATAAGTAACACAGTTGAGTGAAACCTACCAACACAAATGGTAGCATTAAAAATACCAATGCAATTATTAACCCTAATAAGAATAATTATTAATTGCATTTCCACACGAAAAATGGGAAGGGTGATTGTGCGGTTGCTGTGGTAACTGAGGTTGTTTCTAGGTGGCTGCTATGACGTTACTAGGTGGTTGGTGATCTGCAGCAGTTACTTTCTTATACCTTCAACTTTGACTTTTTAACTTTCTTTGAGGGAACTTTCAGAGGCGGACATCTAGTTCCACTGACCACCACTCTTTTGTTGTCATGACAACATTTTGACCGATCATTTACATTTATGGCATTTAACAGACGCTTTTATTCAAAGCAACTTCCATTCCGTAACTACAGGGGGCAGTCTCTCCCTGGAGCAAGTTGGGGTTTAGCGTCTTGCTAAGGAACCCAGTGGTCATGCTGAAGGTAGGATTCGAACCCATGACCTCTTTGTACAGAGGCAAGTATCCTACCCACTAGTCTGACACCTCAACTGAAAGCAGTGATGCAGAGGATGGTTAGGGAGTTTGCCCTGAGATCAGAAGGTTGTGGGTTCAAACCCTAGGACTGCTAGTGACACCACTGAGGTACCCTTGAGCAAGGTACCATCCCTACACACTGCTGCCCAGCACCCCTCACTGGTGGCGGCCCCCTGCTTCACTTGGTGAATGGTTTTAATGGGTTAAACACAGAGGAAGAGTTTCACAGTGTGTGCTGTGGTGAGTTCACGTGTGACTGTAAGGGGCCGCTTTACTTTACCTGAAGTGTCTTGTCAAACCAGCGATTCCCACTGTTCCACTGGCTGCCCCCTCCATGCACCATCTGCATAGCTGCTCGAGAGCGGTACATTTCATCTGAGACCCGAGGCATAGGAGCATCCAGGCACACAGTGAAGATACTCTTCTGGATCGCCTTTACTGATTCCTTATTTGTCTTATCTGAAAGGAAATATTCTTAATTATAACAAACCAATTAAAGCAGGGTAACTCAAAAAAACTCAAAACGAGGTAGGCGATTTACACCCTGTGTCTATAACCAACCATTATAATCTTACGCTTTTATACACCATATTACCCTTAAGTTCCCCAGCACAGTTTAATATACACTTTTGGGGCGGCTCGTGGCTTAGTGGTTAGGGAGGTGCCCCTGCAATCAGACGGTTGTCAGTTCGAATCCCAGGATTGCTAGTGGCACCAGAGGCACCCTTAAGCAAGGTACTGTCCCCACACTCTGCTCCGAGGGTGCCCCCTGCTGGCAGCCCAATGCTTCACTTGATGAATGGGTTTAATACAGAGAAAGAATGAATGAGTGTGTGTGTGTGTGTGTGTGTGTGTGTGTGTGTGTGTGTGTGTGTGTGTGTGTGTGTGTGTGTGTG
>JBBPDE010221732.1:0-13433 GCA_037974605.1 Nannopetersius ansorgii | reverse complement strand
CCGGCCTTGTCTGTCTGTTTACTTAATTAAAAGAGACAATAATAATTAAATAAATTAGTTTAATATTTAAAAAAAAAAAAGCCTATGAATACACACACATCTGTGTTATCTGTGTTACTGACAGGCCAGAAAAACGAAAAAAAAAGAAGAAAAAAAAAGCGGATATTATATCACAGTTTGACTCGTTCCTCAGGCTTCATGACACCAGAAGAAAGGAAGATATTTGAGAATCTAAAGTCGCCACATCTCAAATACTGGGTCCCAGTTGTGTGGTTCACCAATCTGGCCTCCAAAGCCAGGAAAGAGGGAAGAATCCAGGACAGTGTAGATCTTCAGACCATCCTGCATGTAAGATTTGCATTGTCCTTTTTCAAAGCCTTAACAGCTGGTAAGTCAAGGGATAGTCGTCTGTCCACTTTGCAGAAACATTGTACCATTGGACTAATGCAGTTTAGAACATGTTACTAATTTAAAAGTGGAAGTGAAACAAAGCAAAAACTAAATTTGAGTGAAAGTCTATATTTAAACATATGCCAGTAAATAACTGATGAGTTAATATTTAACTTTAAAGAATTGTCTAATCAATCTGTATTTTCCACCTTTCCATCATTGTAAAGTTACACGTTGTATGCAAAACACACATAACTCACTCAAAATAACAGTTGCATCAAACTTTGAATACACTGGGAAAATTGTATTTAAGATGATATTTAACATGCGTGATCTAGAACATTCTGATATAACATGCGTACTCTGGACATTCTGAATTACTTCAGAACATCATGTTTTGAAATACTTTTCTTTGGTTGCCTCTGAGTTGCATTATCATGAAGTAGGTTATGCAGCTACATAAAAATGTCTGGGCTACAGGAACTTTTGCTACAGGAAGAGTGCCAATTTGCTAGTGAAAAGCCCATGACAACTCTCAGAATGCCATTCATCACAAATTAATTAGATAAATATTGCATTCAAATAAATGTGAATATGATGTTACGGTAAGTGTGTGTTTGCTAGTTGTTTCAACAAATCAGTTATTTCAACAAGACAGGTATATCTTGCAGAAATAAAGTAAATTATGTACATTTTAACTTACATTCTTTCTGTTTAACAGTTTCAACATCAAGTGACAAATAACGACAAATCAATAAATAATTAAACACAGACCGGGTCTGTTTGAGGAATTGCCACAATATTGGAAGAAGAACACCCTGACAGCACTGTATGACAGCATTATGTTATAATGTTTCTTGTCAGGAGGTACCAGGGCACTTCAAATCATAAAAGAGGATACTCTGGAGAAACTCTTGACAGCTGATGTTCTTTTGTGCTAAGGGACTGGAAGCCATAAATGCCATTAAGGTCTACAATGCTAAATTTTAAATGAATATTTCTAAGTGTATTGGATATTTG
Organism: Nannopetersius ansorgii; assembly: GCA_037974605.1. Lineage (NCBI taxonomy): Eukaryota > Metazoa > Chordata > Actinopteri > Characiformes > Alestidae > Nannopetersius > Nannopetersius ansorgii. Next base: position 12,023 of record JBBPDE010221732.1, on the reverse strand, counting down.
TTGCTGCTGTAAAAACACTTTTAATAATTTCAATTTAATTTGCCCTTTTGCAGTTAGATGCACAATATGTGGCAATGGATGAATAAAAATATAGGGGATTTTCACTCAAAGTGAAAAAAACAGCTAAAAAGTAACAGCTAAAAAGTAAATATGTTTTAACTAATACTGTCTCCAGTCCAGAGTTGACAAATTGCTGACAAATTTATTGTGCCTGAATGAACCCAACATTCTAAATCAATCATTCAATAAATGTGTTGAAATGTGTTTAGAGTGTTTGCTCATGATTTTTATCAGCAGTGTGAAGTGACGAATGAGCAGCACTGGTCCTTCCAGAGAAAAGAAGAGAATTGTTTGGTAGCTTAAGGAAATAGGGGAAAATAGGAAAAGAAATCACATGGTCTTTGTGACAAAGGTCTAAATAAAAATGTAAGCACACAAAATGTATATCATTTCTCTTGTAAATGTAATTGAATAAAAGTATAAGTGTTGTATTCCAAGAATATGTAAAGCTAAGACTTTCAAAATATTTTTTACAGTATATTAACCAACATACCTGTGACGGTCGCCTCGCCTTCCCCCCGTAGACACCGCTACGATTCCCCCGAATATTAGTTTCCCTTGTCATTCTGTCACAATACTCTGTCTGCCTGTGTCCCAATCCCCCTCCGTTCCTCCCTTCCTCCTTTCGTTCCTGCTCCCTTGTGTGTCTCCCCGCTCCGTTTGTATCACAGCCCGTGTGCCTCCGTTTCACCTGTGTCTCATTACCTTAATCCCCGTCTCACTTGTCTTCCTTCCTCAGCCCCTACTTAAGCCCAGTCTGACCTCGGGTCTTCATGCCCGTATTTGTTCTACCTTGTGTGTTGTGCAATGTTTGATCTGATTGACTTTTCTGTGTACTTACATGCTCTGTTTCTTTTTGTTTTCGCAGACTCGTGCTCTCCAGCTTTGAGTTGCCTTTCGTAGAAGATCCTGTCCTGAGTTCCCCGCCTGCCTGCGTGCAGCCCTGTCTGTGATATTCTTTTCTAATCCAGGAGCACGAGTCCTGCTTCCGTTTATTTTGTCCCTTGTTGTTCTGTTCTGTTCTCATCCTGGTTGTTTTCTGTTTAATGTATATAGTTCTTTGTGCTTTTCCATTAAAACGTGTTTAGTTCTCGCTTAACCCTGCGTCCTCTCCCCTCTCCCTAACACACCCATGACAGAATACGGGCATCACCCTCCCTCTGTGGACGCTTCGGCAGTGCCCCTGCCCGAAGACCAGGCGCCCCCCATTGACCAGCAGCTGCAGGTCCACCAGCAACAGCTGACCCACCTCTCACAAACTGTCCAGGAGATCCTGGGACACCTCCAGAGGCTGGCTGCTCCGCCTGTACAGCCTCCAGCACCTCCTCCTGCACCCGCTCAACAGCCTGCTCCAATCCAGGCTGCGATCGTGCGTCATTTCTCACGTCCAGAGAGGTATGCTGGAGATCCTAAAGGGTGCAGGAATTTTCTGCTTGCAGAAGGTCTCAATGGTGATCCAGAGGCTGACGGGGCGGGCTCAGGACTGGGCTGCAACCATCTGGAGAGCAGGGGGTGTCGACGTCACCAACTACGCCGCTTTCACCCACCTCTTACAGACGGTCTTCGACCATCCGGGACAGGGCCGGAAGAGCGGGCACAGGCTCCTTCGGCTGCGTCAAGGCTCGAGCACGGTTTGCGAGTACGCCTTGGAATTCCGTATCCTTGCAGCAGACAGTGGGTTGAACGAGACCGCGTTCCGTGATGGACTCAGCCCAGAAGTCCAAAAAGAACTGGCCTGTTGGGATGCGGACCTTGGTTTGGACGCGGTCATCTCTCTGGCTATTTCACTCATCTACGTGAGAAGGCAGGTGCCACGATACCCCTGCGACGACCTTCTCCCCCCCACGTAAAGAAGCCCCGCTTGTCATCAGTACCCGCTTCCCCTGGCCCCGGAGAGTCCGCCCCTGAGCCCATGCAGCTGGGGGCGTCTGGCAACGAGAGACGTCAGCAGAGGCAACAAGCTAGCCTCTGTCTACTGTGGACAGGCTGGACACTGGCGCGTGCACTGCCCGAGGCGACCAACTTCATATCCCCCAACCCAGGTTGTGACATGCAATGCTGTAAATCAGTCTGTAGTTCCTGTTACCCTGTCTGTCAATAATTCATTTGTTTCTGTTTGTGCCCTTATAGACTTGGGGTCAGCTGGGAATTTCATCTCGCAGTCCCTCATCTCTTCCCTGTGTGTGCCTACCCATCCTTTAGCCAGACCTGTCACGGTTCATGCTATAGACGGCCGTCCCGTTTGTAACACCTCCCTTTGCTCCATCACGTTCCCTATTTCTCTCACCGTCCAGACTACCCACACTGAATCCACTGACCTCACTGTGCTACCCCAGTCTCACCACCAGATCATTCTAGGGCTTCCCCGGTTGCGTCTTCATAATCCCCATATTGATTGGCACGCTCACACCATTCTCTCCTGGTCCCCGTCATGTCAAAACATCTGCTCGGTTCCCTCACTCCCCATTCATGCCACTTCCATTGAGAGCCCGTTATCACAAGTCCCCATTGATATTCCCCCTGAATACAAAGACTTAAAGGACGCGTTTTCTGTGTCTAAGGCTACCCGTATCCCTCCGCACCGTCCCTGGGATTGCACGATCGATCTGATTCCTGAAAAAAGCCCTCCTCGATCACATGTTTATCCTTTGTCCGAGCCTGAGACTCGAGCGATGGATAAATACGTGGCTGAGATGTTGGCGCAGGGGCTTATCAGGCGATCGTGCTGTCCCGCCTCTGCCGGTTTCTTTTTTGTGGAGTCTTGGGCCCTGTATTGACTACCGTGGGCTCAATGATGTCACAGTGAGGTTCACATATCTTCTGCATCTGATCCCGGCTACAATCAAGCGGCTCCGGGGGTCCACCATCTTCACGAATTTGGATCTGCAGAGCGCATACAATCTCGTGCGAATTCGGGCGGGTAATGAGTGGCTTACTGCATTCAGCCCTGCCTCCGGCCTTTATGAATATTTAGTCACGCCATACAGGTTGGCAGATGCACCCTCGGCCTTCCAGGGGTTTGTAAATGATGTCCTGAGAGACATGTTAAATCTGTTTGTGGTCGTCTATATTGATGACATTTTGATTTTTTCAAAAACATATCTGGAGCACGTACAGCATGTGCATAAAGTCCTCACCCACCTGTTGGAACATGGATTGTATGTGAAGGCTAAGAAATGTGAATTCCACAAGAAGGAAGTCACGTTTCTTGGTCACTGCATCAGCTGGGAGGGGATTTCTATGGAGGAGGCCAAAGTAATGGCCGTATCTGAGTGGCTAGAGCCCACGACTCTCAAGGGCTTGCAACAGTTCCTGGGGTTTGCTAATTATTTGCTAACAGGAGATTCATAAAAAATTATAGTACCGTGGCTGCCCCTTTAACATCCCTCCTCCGAGGCAAACACAAAGAGATAACGTTTACACCGGCAGCATGCGCTGCTTTCGCATGGCTTAAGCAAGCCTTCACCTCCGCCCCTGTACTCTGTATACCCAATCCTGAGAGGCAGTACACGGTGGAGGTGGACGCCTCGGAGGTAGGAATCAGGGCAGTCCTATCTCAGTATCATGGTTTCCCCGGGAGGTTGCACCCCTGTTCTTTCTTCCTTCCGCCTCGGTTTGTCGCAGCGCCGATTCAATGGAACCTGGATGACGAGATCATGGCGGCACGCGAGGGGGTGGAGTTTATGTTCCGGAGACCCTGCGACCGAGGGTGATGGAGTGGGCTCATGTGACACCCGCAACCGGTCACCCGAGTGTTATGAGAACGCTGGAAGTTGTTGCACAAAAGTACTGGTGGCCCTCCCTATCCAGGGATGTGTGCCACACAGTGCTTTCGTGCTTGGTCTGTGCTACCACAAAGAGCCTCCGCGCTCTGCCTGTCGGTAAATTAATGCCCCTTCCGGTGCCGGATAGACCGTGGTCTCACCTAGCGGTAGACTTCGTCATGGATCTTCCGGCATCCAAAGGGTACACAACGGTGTTGGTTGTGGTTGACCAGTTCTTGAAGGGCTGTTGTTTCTTTCCATTACGTTCTCTCCCCTCTGCCCGCCAGGTTGCGGAAGCCTTGTTCCAGTCTGTGTTCCGGTGTTATGGCATTCCGGAGGATATCGTGTCGGACCGTGGCCCCCAATTCACATAAAAGGTCTGGAAGGCATTCATGGGGCATTTGGGGGCAGCGGTCAGCCTGACCTCTGGGTACAATCCCCAGTCCAACTGTCAGGCGGAGCGTACTATACAAGAGCTCAGCCGATACCTCCGGGCTTACTGCCACAGCTGGCAACACGACTGGGCAGACTTCCTGATCTGGGTGGAGTACGCCCTGAACTCGATGCGCCACTCCGCCACCGGCTTGACCCCTTTCCAGTGTGTGCGCGGGCGCCAGCCCTTGCTGTGCCCATGGGACCAGTGCCCCTCCGAGGCTCCAGGAGTGGACAGCTGGTTCCGTCGGGTGGGGCGGGTGTGGGAGGATGCACATACATCCGTTCAGCAAGCAGTTCACCGGTTTAAAGACCGTGCCAACCATCGGCGGAGAGAGGCGCCTCCCATCAGGGAAGGTGACAGGGTCTGGCTATTCACGAAGGATCTCCCCTCGAATCTCCCGTGTAAAAAGTTGTCCCCCCGTTTCACCGGTCCCTTTTTGGTTTTAAAACAGATAAATCCCGTGTCTTTTAAGTTACAGTTACGCCCTGATATGAAAGTTCACCCTGTGTTCCATGTTTCCCTCCTCAGGTCTGTCCACCCCGGTCCCCTGCACAAGGGCGAAGTGGCTGTCACGCCCCACCGAGGCTCTCAACATCCATGGTGCTCCAGCCCACCGTGTGTGCTCCCTTCTTGACTCTCGCCATCGCAGGGGTGGGCTGGAGTACCTGGTTGACTGGGAGAGCTACGGACCCGAGGAGCGGAACTGGGTGCCGGAGCTGGGTGCCGGTCCAGACCGCCCAGGCCCGCGTCCCCGGGGCTGTCCTCCCCACCGGTCGTTGCCCCCACAATGTAATGTAGTATTGGAGGGGATCATGCCTAGAGAGGGGTTGTACTGTCACGGTCACCTCGCCTTCCCCCGTAGACACCGCTCCGTTTCCCCCAAATATTAGTTTCCCTTGTCATTCTGTCACCATACTCTGTCTGCCTGTGTTCCCATCCCCCTCAGTTCCTCCCTTCCTCCCTTCGTTCCTGCTCCCTTGTGTGTTTCCCCGCTCCGTTTGTATCACAGCCCGTCTGCATCCATTTCACCTGTGTCTTGTTACCTTAATCCCCATCTCACATGTCTTCCTTCCTCAGCCCCTACTTAAGCCCAGTCCGACCTCGGGTCTTCATGCCCGTATTTGTTCTACCTTGTGTGTTGTGCAGTGTTTGACCTGATTGACTTTTCTGTGTACTTACATGCTCTGTTTCTCTTTGTTTTCGCAGACTCGTGCTCCCCAGCTTTTCATGCCTTTCGTAGAAGATCCTGTCCTGAGTTCCCCACCTGCCTGCGTGCAGCCCTGTCTGTGATATTCTTTTCTAATCCAGGAGCACGAGTCCTGCTTCCGTTTATTTTGTCCCTTGTTGTTCTGTTCTGTTCTCATCCTGGTTGTTTTCTGTTTACTGTATATAGTTCTTTGTGCTTTTCCATTAAAACGTGTTTAGTTCTCGCTTAACCCTGTGTCCTCTCCCCTCTCCCCAACACACCCATGACAATACCTACACGTCTAAGTATTTCTATAATTTTCCTTACAGTAAATTCTAAAACTACTCAGAAAACTGTCAGAGAATGTTACTTTAAAATGACAGCCGTACTAAATCCGATCAAAATGTTGAGTTTGTCTTTGCACAACACCATAACAATGTGTGCTGTTAAAATGTTTCCAGAACGTAGCCAGTCAGAGGAGTAACATTCAAGACATAACCTTGTGCAAGGTTAAAATGCTGCCTGATAACTCAATGAAAGAACATAGCAGTCCATCTGGCGAGGCACTGCTAGTCAACTTAGCGAACAAGTAGAAGATATAATCATGTTGCTGAGGCACTGGGTGTTGGGAAGCTTGAGATTAGGGGGATCGGTGAACCCCTGACAGGGAGCTAAAGTGAGAAGATGACTAATAAACTGTCTTCAGGGTTGAACATGTACCATTCAGCTTTTTAAGATTAGACTATTACATGAGTAACTTCAGGGACTTTTATGACTGTGTCTGTGTGTTCAGGAGATGAACAGATTCAGGACTTGGTGCTCTACTTTGTTTGGCTATGATTGGGTTGGGATCCCCCTAGTCTACACACAGGTGAGAGTTCTTCCAAACACACACACACACACACACACTGCAAAACCTGCAGTTCTAAGCCAGTTTTCCATGCCTATAATGCATACCCTTTAAATCCAAGCCATTTAGAGACGTCCTACCCCTCTTTCCCTGTACAGAAAATTGCTTTGAACTCTCTGTGATCCCACAGTCTGATCAAAACAGATTATTTAGCCTGGTGGCCACATGAGACATCAGACATTGTCCATTCCTGAGGTAATTAAACTTCATTACCAAACAACTGTGGAGAAAGGGGGATTCTAACTTTCTATGTATATTGTAACATATTGTATTTAAATTTAATTGTAAATACTATTACTGTCACATCCCCAGTCCACGGCCACTAGAGGTCACCATTGTTTGAGTTCTGTTAAAAGACTTTTAAGTTGAAAGTAAGTTTAATCAATGGCAGCAGCTGTCTTGTGTTTAGGTTTTGTATTTAAGTTCTATTTTGTCATGTCTCAGTTGTCTGTCATCCCTCACCCAACCCTAAGGTTTTGTATTCATTCGGGTTTCTTCTGTTTTGCATTCTGGAAGTCTGCATGTGCGCCTCTTTCCTAGATGAGCAAAGCCATTTTTTCACATCTGATCTGGGCCTCGTCTCTTGCACTTTATGCTGCTGTAATATACAGTAATCCCCCGATATTCATGGGGGTTATGTTCCAAGAGCATCTACGTATAGTGAAAAAATGCATTGTTGTGTTTTGGTCAAAAATGCCCCCAAATATGCTCCCAGAACACTCATTTAATTTTAAACTCAGTGTAATACATTACCCTTAAAGAAAATGTAAAGATAAACCTCGTACAGTACTGTACAGTTTACACTGAACTCCTGCAGTGCTAGAATGTAAATACCGATATTACCATTGTACAGACTGCGCTGTAATTCATACACAGGCATTTTCTTTGGTATGCCTGTTGTTTCCTTTTGTATAAGTAGGGTAAATACAGTAATAATTTAATAATTTTTTTATTAATAAAAAATAGAATAAAATGTAGGAGTAATCTCCAATCATTTTTACAGTTCAATAATTTACTGTTCATCCGACGCCAAGTTGTATTTTATTAATAATTTAAATAAAATATTGTATCTGCTGTTTCCATTAATTTGCTGTGGTTTTTGCCAAAGTTATTAGTTCGGTTCGAAGAAAAAATTACTGAATTTGAAGCTCTTTAATTTCATTTTAAATTCAGCTTAATACATTACCCTTTACAAAAATGTTAAGAGAGAGAGTAAGAGAGAGCGAGAGAGAGAAACCGCGTGTGACTGGATCAGCAAGTCCTGATCCGCACAAAACTTGGGGATTTCTGTAATCTCATAGACACAAAAACCCATACATATGTTACATAATCACCCTATCCAAATCACCTTGATACACACAAGTGTATGTTATGTATACAGATAAGATACAGAGGTTTGATCCTGGAGGGAACAAACTGATTTTCCATATTCTGCATACAAATGTAAAATTTACATGCAAATCACCAATCAGTTTTAACAAAAATGCTCTAATGCAGACATAGGAACTAAAATAAATGTGGTTTATGAACTCTAGAGGAGATTTTAAAATACTGATATAAATAAATCATAATATTATTTATAGGCCATATCACCCAGCCCTAAATATGTTTTACCTGGAACATGCAGCTACTGTTGCTATTACTGATGAAAACTGGATATCATGATTTTCATGTAAATCCAGCACTTGCACGATGCTAATAATGTTATTTCTAATGTTGGGCAACAATTAAACATTTTTGTGATTAATCTCATAGTTATATGCAAAATTAAATAATTCAAAATAAGTTTATTGTGCACCTCTATTTTTAAAATTGAATTTTATTGCCACAGCTGCAGTTTTTCTGCAAATCTCAACTTCAACATTAATGTAATCTTGCCACTACAGGGCATTCATGTTTTATCTAGTTTGTTATAGAAAAAAAAGTTACCCTTGTCCAGAGCATGGGGAGCAGAACCATGATAGCAGCTGCAAAGAGAGACCAATTCTATAGAAAGTCTATGTATCTGAATGCAGTGTCATTAAAGTTTCTGCTGGGTGAAATGGTCAGGCGTCCCATTACTTTTGTACATATAGTGTATGTGAGCGTTGTATGTGTTAATTTCATTATTGAAAGTTATGAAAACATTCTGATTAAGCCTACTTTGTCCACTTTTATGACTGCAGTGAAACTGTATTGTTTTTTTAACTGGAACCCCCCCCCCCCCCCAGGGTCAAATATCAGATTCGGAAAAGTAAATATGGACAATAAGGATCATAAGGACAAATGGCCTAGTGGTTAGGGAGTTGCCCCTGTGATCAGAAGGTTATGGGTTCAAATCTCAGGACTGCTAGAAGCACCACTGAGGTACCATTGAGCAAGGAACAATCCCCAAACACTGCTCCCTGGGCGCTGCGTTCTTGGCTGTGCGGTACTTCACTTTTTGAATGGGTTAAATGCAGAGGAATAATTTCATGCTGTTCACACATTCTGTGATGTATTCATGTATGATAAATGGTAACTTTACACTTTGACACTTTTTGTGAATATCTGCACAGAATAATGTGATGAATTATTGTTAACAATTCAAATAGTTTGAAAGACCTAATAATAATACTGAAAAATAGACTGGGTAATTAAGTAATGAGAAACTATCCCCCCCACCAATAGGTTGTAACCTTGGCAGTGTACACATTTTTCTCAACCTGCATCATTGGCCGACAGTTTCTTGACCCTGCACAGGGCTATCAGGGTCATGATCTTGACCTCTACGTGCCTGTCTTCACCTTGCTCCAATTCTTCTTCTATTCCGGGTGGCTTAAGGTCAGACAAACACATCATGCTGGCACCATTCTTTCTTGTTTATTTAGTCTGTGCTCTTTTGAAGCTTTCCCATGAACCAAATTAGATCACACATTTCCTCCACATCCTGCTTAGCCTGTGTTCAGTTACTACAGATGAGGAGCCAACCAACAATAATCACCACAATCAGGTTGTCTTAGAGAGAGACACACAAATGGAAAAAGTCTAAAAATTCTGTAAATAAAAACACTGCCACAAATAGAGAATAAATAGTATATATGGGTTGCTTCTGTTAAAGTATGTCTGTTTTTACAGGTGGCTGAGCAGCTCATAAATCCATTTGGTGAAGATGATGATGACTTTGAGACCAATTGGTGCATTGATAGAAACTTGCAGGTTTGTCTTAACAAGTACCTAACATTTATTTACTTTGAACAGCTCATTTATGTGGAGCAGGGGTTGGTAGAAGCTTTAGTGCTTTTGAGTAGCTCAACAACCTAAGGTGCTGTTTTACAAGTGCAGGTTTGGGCTTTTGTGTGGTACTACCCCATGAATGGTAGGAGCCTTGTGGGTTTAACACTTGCCTGTGAACCCGCTGGCCGCGACACTTCGACGCTTAATCTTCAGTCAACCAAAGGCCCCTTTACCCTTTGTGCATGGACCTACGTTTTGTAGCCTTGGTCTTATAACTTTATACCCTTACCCTTACACTTACACAGTAATGTTACTGCTTTTCCAGCTGCACTGTGTTTCTTGTCCTGCAATACTCTATTGCTGCTATTGTGTTGCTCACTGTATCTTTTTTCACTCTGTGTAGTCCTGTAGGATCTGCATTTATATAGTCTTCTGTTGTTTCTATTTTTGTACTTTGTATTGCACCATGGTCCTGGATGAATGCTGTTTCTCTGTACACTTCCTCATAACTCTCGCTGATCAAACACGACGATCAAACCTGATGATTTAGGCTGTGCATTTACACAGAGTCATCAGAGTAAGTAGAAGCGAGCTGAGTACATAGTCCTGTGGAACCCCCCATGCTTAGAGTGGTGGTGTTATAGTTGCTTCTAGACTTCCTGACTGTGGTCTCCCAGCCAGGAAGTCCAGAGTCTATTCCCAGCAGTTTCAGCTTTCCTATCAAATACTGAGGATTGAATTCTGAACTGAAGTGAATGAACAGTAATCTCACATTGTTATTTTTAATCTAATGCCAGGTGAAGGGTAGTAGTAAACAAACAAAAAAGGTTTGATCATCAATAAACATTTTGATGTCTTACTTGTCTGGTTGTTTAAGGTGTGAGTGGGCAACAAACACTCCTTTTAAAGATCTAGTTTCTTGCACCTCTTGCTTAAATTAAACCTACTCAGCTATTGAAAAACTTCCAACCACTATAATAAGATTGTATAGGGTTGTAATTAAAGGCTGCAAGCGGTTAAAACAAGTCTCCAGGGCTCTCAATGCTTGCTACCACTGCCTTCAAGAATAATATACAGAAGGCATAGTATCTCTTTAAATTCTTATAAAACAAATGGTGCAATGTATGGGTCATCAGAGGTTTTAGCTATAAATGTTACACAGTCTTAAGCTGCATTGTCGCAGGTGTCTCTGATGGCAGTAGACGAGATGCATATGAATACTCCTCACATGACCAAAGACATGTATTGGAACGAGCCTGATGTCCGGCCACCGTACACACGCGCTGCTGCAGACTATTGCATACCATCTTTCCTGGGTTCAACTACTGACATGGGGTGAGCAGGAGTCCTTTTGCACATAGCCAAAGAAATAGGCCTTAAAAATAGGCCTTGAGGCTTTGTGAGGGTGGCCTGCCTATAGGAACAGAATTTCTTTTTTTTCTTTTAGGCTCTCTGAAATAATGCAGGGTGAGGACATTGATATCCAAGATCCCAGACCGCAGGGGTCAGTTCTGGGACGCATGCGCCGCTTGCTGAGCGTCCAGGAGCCACCAAATCTACACATCCGCCCATCTTTCAAGCGCCACAGCAGTGACATTACCAGCTTCTTCCCCTTCGTCCCTGAACACCGCATTTACGGTGGACCAGAGGACAGTGTGGCCAGCCAGCACAGGCCATATTTTAATCGTCATCCACATCCTGTGTTGGACACCCTCTCCACCCTCAGGGAGGTGAACAGCACCCCTTCTTCTCCCGACACACCAATGCGCTCGCCTTCACACAACAGTGTACCTACTGTAGTGGTTAGTGATAGTGAATTCCAACTTGGTAATCATGGCAACAGTTCTTCTCAGGAATCTTCAGTAGTGAGCAAAGTGCCACTAGCATCCCGGGAGTCTTCATTAGAACCAAATCAGAGCCAGGAGACTAATAGTCATTTAGAAGAAGTTTCTGGTGAGGAGATTGACAGCCACACAGAAACAGGACCTAGGAGGTTTTGTGGCAGGCCAGTGGCTGACAGGGCAAAAAAAAGGCAGCTCTCCTTTCCCCTGTCACGGCAGAACTCCAGGAGTTCGATGAGGAGTCTACCAAGCCCCAAAACTTTATTGACAAGGAGAGGTCCAATCACAGCCCCAACACTGGCCAAATACCCCCAGATGGAAATCTCACCAACCAATGATACGGGTGAAGCAAGCAGTCATGTGAGGGATGAGGGAAATGAAAACAAATGACAGCTAAAAACAGCTCCTAAAATCCAAGTACGCCAACCCATCAAAACCAGACTTTTTCAGAATGTTCTTCTTCATTCACACTGTGCCCTTATTTTTTTAAACTATTCTAAACTATTCTAGAACATTCTTCCCAGTCACATTGTTTTAGAATGATCTCCTACATATTACACTCACCTAAAGGATTATTAGGAACACCATACTAATACGGTGTTTGACCCCCTTTCGCCTTCAGAACTGCCTT
>JBBPDE010221707.1:0-13434 GCA_037974605.1 Nannopetersius ansorgii | reverse complement strand
AGTATTACACATAGTATGAGGAACAGATGTGTTGTGCAACAGAGAGGACCACAGTTACTGTGCGTTGAACAGTCTGAAGGTTATGGGGTAAAAACTGTTCCTGAATCGTGTCGTGCGTGTGTGTGTGTGTGTGTGTGTGTGTGCGTGTGTGTGTGTATTGTCCTGAGGAAAGTGAAAAGTGACAGTGCAGGGTGGCTGGGGTAAAGTGGTATAAACAGTCTAAAACAGGTGTTTGCTCTCCTACACACTCGCTGTTTTCTGCTCTTTAGCTTGGCGTGCCTCTGCTCGGCTGCTCTCTAATTTAAAATAAACTAAATTTGATCATTTTTATGTTTTCTTTTTATGTTCATTTGCGTGTGATGTCATTCTTAAAACCCCAGTAGCAGTGATTATTATACAGTAACTTCTGAATTATACAGTAACTTCTACGTGACATAGGAACACCAAACAAAGCTCACTGTGACATCTGACACCTCGAGCATCAACACAAACTGGTGGAACTTCCATATAAGAATCTTTTTGCCAGATTTGCCGCTTGCGTCCTAAGGGTTAAGGGGACAGTGTTAATGTCAGGGACCTCCAGCTTTGATTCCAGACTAATGCCAAACCTCAGAACTGATGCAGTTCCTTTAATCAGCCTGCTGCTCCTCAGTCTCTCCAGATGCTGCACGGATTAGCCAATTAATATAATGCCTGTTTAGGTTGCTAGGTGATGACCATGCCGACGGTGTGTGCTCTTTAGTGGTTCCAGCTGTTATGCAATGTCTGAGAGACAGCTAAATTTAATACAACACCCCCTTGAATTTTGTGGTTGTAATTACTCTGTGCGTGTGTGTGTGTGTGTGTGTGTGTGTGTGTGTGTGTGTGTGTGTGTGTGTGTGTATGTGTGCATGTGTGTGAAATTAGTTCTGTCAGAAACACTGCTAATTCATGAAACAAGTCAAAAAAAGATCATTAAATTTACATGTAACCCCCCATTTAGCCTACAGCAGTTCAGCTCTACCTGTCCATGCTGATGTTTGTAGAGTGTTTCAACTCAGACTGATTCTTTAAATGAGGCACAATAGAGTGCAGCCAATCAGAGCTGAGCTCATTTATATACAGTACTGTGCAAAAGTCTTGAGACCCTCATTTCTTCATTAGTTGTTTCTAAAGATATAGACGTTCTTGTTTTTTTATGTGGTCTTGAGGAACAGTTCTCCAGGCTTCCTGAATTACTTTCAAAGACTCTCATTTTCAGTCCAGTCCCTGAACCTGACCAGTTTCAGAGGATTGTATTTTGTTTGTTAAGACACACAGAGACCTGATGCAGACAATTCCAGAAGTGGTGACTTTAGGCACTTTTCTAAAACATTTGTTTCCATTTATTTTAATTTAATCTACTCAATATGCCAGATATAAAACTGTTTGACAGGTATTAAATAGTAATTTTACACCAACAATGTGATTCTAAGAAAAACAGAAAGAAATGAGTGGCTCAAGCCTTTTGCACAGTACTGTGTATCATTCTAAAACACGCAGTAACAGAAAAGAGTAAAGACAGGTTGGAAAATGGTCATGGACTGCACATGTGTTTAAGGGAAAAAATGTGTACTCAGCTCAGTCTGATCTACAAATAGCCCCTGATTCATTGAGCCGTCAGGGCTGACCATCAGGAAAGCCTTAGGCCAGGCTGCTTCAGAGGCTTGTTGAATTTAGCAGCACAGAAAGGCACAACAGTCCGTCCCCGAGGAGTCGCTCGATCAGGACTCCGAAATCAGCTCAAGAGTTCACAGACAGGTTGTCAAGCACTTCAGGGGCTTCCTGCCAGCTCTACTTCCAGCCAACACATTTATAATCTCCTCTCTTTTTTGGGTGAATAAATTGGTACTCTGTTTTATTCCTTCATCCTCCAGTGCAGAACCTTCCCATCTACATCTACTGCAGTGGTGGCGCAACCGTGAGTGATAAACAGTGTTTTTCTTCCATCATGTTTTACCTTGATGCATTTCCTGTCAAGATATAAAAATGATTTTGCCTTGAAACGTTTCTAAAGATCATTGTGTGAATACTTTGACACAAAATGTACTGAAAAGGGATTTGGATCCAGAATGTTCCTCTGCTCGTAGCTACCATCACTGGTAGCGTTATTAGAAACATCTTGGTCTTCCACAGACTGGCCGCATCATACTTTAACTTACTGACCACATTCTTAGAACTGCTATGTATTTCCACTCACTGGCCACTTTATCAGAAACAACACCATGTGCTTTCACTCACTGTTCATTTTATTATAAACACCTACCTTGCTTTTCCACTCATGGGAGCTCAAGGTATGCGTTTCTGACATAGTGACCAGTGATGGCAGCCATAAAACATTTACAAATGTGTTAAATTACAAGGACTGAAATGTTTATGGCATTTTAAATGTCAGGTATTGAAAGAGGTGTCTCTAATGCTGATGTGGTGGAGACTCTGGGCCGAGGGGAAGCAGATGGAGCGCTGGGTGATGAAAGGGTCCATCTGAAATGGAGATCTGATCTGTGGAGCATATTGAGGCTGTACAGTGTGGATGAGGCAGGTGGTGCAGATTAGGATGCACAGATGATTTGACATGAGGAGCAATAACGAGGGCAGATGAGACATCGGTGCAGACACAGGCTGTGAGGATCACATCATCTTCATGCCTCGACGGTATGACTGTTTAACGATGCAATATCGCAACTGTCACTGTTTTGCTTAACAACACGTTTTCGTTATTGGGAAGAAAAATAGTGACACATGTTGGGAGTCAACACAAAAAGCTCTTATGTTGGAGCAGAAATAGATGTCAGAACTCACAATAAACTGACATGGAAACTGTTAGTCTTGTCTCGTGTCTCAATTTGGGCTCTGTGCATAGTTATTTATCTATACGGCACTGTGCAAAAGTTATGATGCCCCCCCCTCATTTCTTCATATTTTGCTTTCAAAAACCAGATATTCTTGCATTGTCTTAAGAAATTGTTTTTTCAATGACTCTCATATTTAGTTTAATCCCTGAATATGACCTGTTTCAGAGGATTCTGTTTTTGTTAAGCCACAGAGTAGCCTGTGTAAGACTCCAGATGATCAGGCGGTGATCAGTATACTGCTGAATACTGAGTATTTGGATCTCCTTTATGAAGGCACCTTGCAGCCTGTTGGAGTAAAACATTTGTTCCCATTTCTTTTATTTAATCTTCTCAATACCACACAAAGATAGGACAGTCTGACAGGAAGAAACATGAATCAAAACAAAATAGAAAGAAATGAGGGGTGGCTCAAGACTTTTGGACAGTACTGTATAGAGTAGTATTCAGTCCACAGCAGCTAAAGATGTTTCATTCCTCCTCTGTGCTGTATAGTCCATTATACCACGGTTAGCCCTGACCTCACAGTGTGACTGGCTGAAAAGCTTTCTATGAGGACCAATATCTCCTAACAGCACTCCAACCAGATCTCTTAGAACATCACTCTGCCTGACTCCTGTAACCTAGCAACGATAACCAGCCACCAAAAACACAGCAGCAACGACAAAACTTATGATAATTAAAAATAATTAAATTAAAATACATTTTAAAAGTATTTAAAAATCATAACAGCAAATCCAATCTTGAATACTCATGTTCCACCTTAAATACTGCCATTAAGCCACCTTAAATACTGATGTTCTGCCTTAATATACTATAGTTGCTGCATTATAGTCACTGCATTAATTCTGCTACTTTGCTGTGATGATTTGATTGTATTTAGAGCAATAGTGAGGTCAGGTTCTGATGTTGGAGGATCAGTTCTAGATCACAAACTCCACTCCAGCTGATCCCAGAGGTTTTGGATGGAACGCCATCACCTCTGCAGACCAGCACTGGAGGGGTTTTACTACTAGTCCACCTGTATGGAGACCTCAGGCTGTGCAGCTCCAGAGCCAGTTCTTCAGTGCTTTTACATGGAGATACAGGCAGAAGTGAGCAGTAGCGGAACTGATCTGTGTTCATTATTTCTTCTTTGAACTTCCTGCAGAGATCCGAACGGTTTAATAATTCACTGAACAGACCTGGGTTTGGGCAATGAAACACCAAAATAAGCATCTCTGGAGAGCAGTGGAGGACCACTGTCACAACACACCAAAGTCTAGAGGAGACGTTCTGAACCTGCTCTATAAATAAAATATGGTCTTTAATATTTCTCATCAGTCTTTCTGCAGGACGGATCCCATAACAATTTCTCTTCCAGTAAGTCTCTTCCAGGAATTTGTTTATTTACTTTCTCTCCGTCTGCACTGTTTGTACCCCTCCCCCCACAACCATCCCTTCCACCCACCCCCACACTCACACACACCTCTTCCCCACTCCTACATTCACACACACACCTTCCCCCCACCCCCACACTCACACACACACCTTCCCCCCACTCTCACACTCCCCTTCCACCCACACCCCTTCCACACACCCCCACACTGACACACACACACCTTCCACCTACTATCACATTCACACACAGTTTGAGTCACAATTAATTTATATCAACCTCTATGAGACTTAAACTGTTTAGCTGTTTAAGCTGTTTCTGGTACCGTGTCTTTAAGCCTGATATAGATATGTAAATGAGGTCTACTCTGATTGGCTGCCCCTTACTGCACCTCATTCAATAAGCAGTTCCGGCTGAAATACTCCTTATAACTTCAGACTGAATGAGACGCGACAGGTGGATGTTTGTAAAAGCGTTTCATCACAAAGACAGTGAATATAAAACAAGTAAATTAAGCTAATGGTCTCTTTAGCAGAATTAAAGAGGCTGATTTTGGTTTCCTCCATTTTGTTTAAGAGTGAAGAAGAGATTTGATTTCTTTAAATCATTCAAATTCTTTAAACACGGCACTATTTCTCTTATTTTGATGGATTATCATTTCTTTTAAAATTAAAGAATAATATTGTTATTTGGAAATGAGGAGAAATGCTGTCTGCAGTTCTCAAAAATTAAGGCAAAGGTGTTCAGTACAATACGTTTATTTATTTTTTCAGAGCTGTATATGCTTAACAAATTCAACAACTTCAAATTATTTTGCTGTTGTGAAAATATGCTATAAGTATCAGGAAAGTATTCTATGCTAATTATAAGCTATAAGCTATTGTGCTGTATTTTGCTATGAGCTATTGTGTACATATGCAAAAACTATGCTTAATATTATATAATAATGATAAGAATAAGAGACCACGGCAAAACGTTCAGCTTCTCAGATTTGATCGTTCATAGTTACAAGTATAGGTATTATAGGTATTTGTACCTGTAAGGGGTGGAGGTAGCTCAGTGGGTAGGATACGTGCCTCCGGACCAAGCAGTCAAGAGTTCGAGCCCTACCTTCAACAAACCAATGCTGGGTCCCTGAGCAAGACCCTTAACCCCAAGTTCCAGGGAGACTGTCCCATGTAGTTAGTGAATGGAAGTCGCCTTGGATAAAAGCGTCATGTTGCTAATTTGTGATCTACGGGCCGCACTCGGGCTGTGAGAAGGGAATGTAGGAGGTGTGAAATGAAACAGAAAAAGGGCAAACTGCCTGTATCTCTAATTGCCCTAAGGGAAAGTTGGAAAGTCTATCAGGAACTTGTTAAATCTGCAAAGTCTTCCTATTATTCTAACCTTGTGTCTGCAAACGAACAATTCTCGAGTCCTGTATGCCACCAATAACTTTGTGTTAAATGTGAAAGACTGTTCTCCTGTACAGGTTTCAGATTCGGTGTGTAACAGTTTTCTTATTTTTTTTTATTGACAAAGTGGCGACGCTGCGAGCGGCTTTGCCAGAAGTAAATGTACAAAGTCCTTCTATGTCTGTTGCTGGAAGGTTGGTTTCTTTTCAACCTATTTCACTGGCAGACTTGGGTTGGCGGAGGAGGTTAAACCCAGTGGCTCGCTGGAGGATATCCTGCCCCCGCCTCTGCTTAAGGAAGTTTTTTTAGCAATTGCTCCGCTAATTTTGCACACAATCAACAGCAGTATGGCTTCTGGTTTTGTGCTGACTGATTTTAAAAAGATGGTTATTCACCCTCTTTTAAAGAAACCTGGGTTACAAGCTTTGTCGCCAGTTAACTATAGGCTGATTTCTAAGCTCCCTTTTTTGAGTAAGGTGCTAGAAATATGTGTCTACAATCAGCTACTGGACTTTTTAAATGAATTTAATATTATAGAAACTTTTCAATCAAGTTTTAGAATGTTGCGCAGTACTGAAACTCCATTGTTAAAGGTTCTTAATGATATTTTCTTGGCAGTTGATGGGGGCAGTTCTGTGCTGTTAGTCCTGTTAGATCTCAGTGTTTGATACGGTGGACCATGAAGTGTTGCTCCTTCGTCTTGCGTATTATGTGGGGATTTCTGGTCTGGCCTTGAGCTGGTTTAGATAGCATCTCCATGACAGGATGGTATGTGTAAGGATGGGTGGTTTTTCTTCTGTCTTCTCATATTTGCCTTGGGGGGTTCCGCAGGGTTCGATTTTGGAACCTCTGCTGTTCTCTATTTATATTCAGCCACTGGGTGATATCCTGCAGAAGTATGGAATCGGGTTCCATTTTTATGCCGACGACATCCAACTATACTTACCTTTGGATGACACTGGAGTGCGCTCAATTAGAAATCCTATTGATTGTCTCAATGAAAATAAAACAGAGGTAGTGTTGTTTGGCCCGAACAGTCATTTTGACCTTTCCAAGGTTGACTGTGGTGAATTAAATTCACACCTGAGTGTTTCTGCAGTCAGTCTTGGCGTGGAGATTGAAAATGCCTTCTGCTTTGATGCTCATGTTGGTGCTGTGGCTTCTTTTTATCATTTGAGACGCTTGGCTAAAGTAAAGCCATGTTTGACTAGATGGGATCTTGAGACTGTGTTCATGCCTTCATCACCTCATGCCTAGACTACTGTAACTCTGTCTTATTTGGAGTCAGAGTACTGTAGCTCGCTTGCAGCTTGTACAGAACGCTGCAGCAAGATTCTTGTAGGGTAAGTGAAAATATGAACACGTGACACCGATTCTGGCTGCTGTACATTGGCTTCCTGTCAATTTTAGAATTTATTTTAAAAGTCTTTTAATGGTGTTTAAAGCACTAAATGGGCTGGCTCCGGCCTATCTGACTGAGTTGTTGCAGCCATATATCTCTGCTTGGACACTCCGATCCGAGAACCAGTTGCTGCTTTTGGTTCCCAGAACTCAGCTGAAATTGAGAGGGGATAGGGCGTTCTCGGTGGTGGGTCCAAAACTATGGAATACACTTCCTCTCCTCATCAGTAGCGGTTTTTAAAACAAGGCTGAAGACCTATTTCTATGATCTGACTTTTAACTCTGTGGGTTAGCTGTTGCTACTACTTTATATGATTGTACATTGTAATTTTTATTCTGTTGGTTTTATTTTTTTATTTGTGTATAGCACTTTGGTGACATGATTCATGTCTGTAAGGTGCTCTATAAATAAAGGCTGAATTGAGTTGAGTCTGTTCATTGTAAATGTAATGCCACAAATGTAAATGTAAACACTTAAGATAGCTCCACTAAAGTGTTATAACCTGGGAATGCTGGACCACATCTGCCAGAGATGCGTCACAGGACAGCAGCCAACATACGGTTGCTTTGTGTTCTTTTTGACAGTACTACAAAATGTATACAGTTATATTTTATATGGAAATTCAGCTGAATTTACGTTAATATTTATGTTACAAAATTAGTAAATTATATTTTTCTTAATAATTTAGCTCTAAAATGCATGAGGATATTTGCAGTTTCTGTTAAGTTGCGGGGGTTTCCAAAAACAATTATTACTATGACATATGCATTGCTTTTGGATAGGATAGGAGTGGTTAAACAAATACTCTCAGATTGATAGCAAACAATAAAGTTTAACCAGGTCTAAATGGTACCGTACCTACATTAGCCTGGGAGCTCCAGCACTTTTAGCATCACACATCAACAGCGTCACTCAGATGGTTTGATTTCTTTTTATTTAGACTTTGACAAATATTTCTGAACACATTCTTGAGTGTCTTCTGCTTTTTAAAGTAGCACAGAAGAACCAAAGCTTCTTCTTTTTTTTGTTTCGTCATTTTTTTTCAGCCTCTTCTTTCTGTCCGTCTGAAATAATCTCTGTCATCCCAGCCCCATGTCCATGTCCCCTGACCCCGGCCTCTGTTCCCTTGTCCCGCCCCGGCACTGTGAACAGGACGGTCCGAAACGGTTACATAAGAGAGAGAAACAAAACAAAGACAAAAAAAGTAAGGCCACACGATAAATTGCACACTATAAAACATCAACAGTTTAGTCGTCCAGCCTGTTTGGTTTGTCCCCGGAGTGCTTTGTCCTCAAACATCATCCGAGTCCTAGGAAAGAACTCGAAAAAAAGGAAAAAGAGCCAAAAAAACCCACACATAATGGCCTGAAGGAGCGAAACTGGCACTGACTCGCTTTTATCGCTCTGACTCGAGGCTCCCTGCTGCCTCTTCGTGTAGATAAAACATTACAAATGCACACTCTCACTCGTCTGGTCCAGTTTTCTCTCTTTTTTATGAATCTTCCTCTCACTGAAAATGGTCCAGCAATGTCCAAGCCTTTGACCTTCTTTTAAAAATCTACACTAGTTTCTAATTTTGCTTCAGATTACGTCACTGTGGCAACAAAACCTCACACCTGGAACGTTTTTTTTTTAATTAAGGATGCACAATGATTTCTGAGCCACATTGGGATCTGCAGGTAACAGTTAAAGGCCCCGTATCCCATGTTTTTTGTATTTGATGTTTTAAATTCATTTTCTGCTTATGTTTACTAGGGTCACGGGTATCTGGAGCCAATCTCAGGATCTATGGGTGCGAGAACTCACCCTGAGTGGATGCCAGCCCCCCACCCCCCCGCCTTAAGGCTGATATTTATGTAAATGAGCTTTTTTGACTGGCTGTACTGTAACACTTATCTCATACAAACTTCAGTCATGCCTACAGTCACCTGACAGTGGGAGAATCCTTAGACCGTGGAATGAAACCCACGCCCCTACCAGGAGATCATGCAAACTCCATTTCCCAACATTTCTTTGTCTTTAAAACTGCTATTTATTTTTACTGTATATATGTATATATTACTGAGGTCTTTTCTGATTGGTTGTCCTGTATTGAAGCTAGTTTCGACTGAAATGCTCTATCTGACTGAATAGTTAGTTGTAAATGCACTTGTTTTGTAACATCACAAAACAATTAAGAACAGGCTGTATTGCAGCTTACTTTCCACATATGGGCTTAGAAAAGGTAACCTAATGATCTCTTTTAATTTAACAAGCTGTTTTTTTGGTACCGTGCCTTTAAGGCTGATATATGTGTAAATTAGCTCTGTTCTGACTGGCTGTACTGTAATGCTCATACAAACTGCAGTACAGGCAGAAACATGTAACAGAAGTGTAACTGGATGGAGCTAAGGAGCTGTGGGTGGACTGTAGAAGGATATATGTTAACGAGGTGGATTGTTGTGAAATCACAAAAAAATTCAATTCAAAATGAGCTGTTTTAGGAGCCTAGTTTTGGTATATGGATTGTACAGATGTTACATTTTGACTTTTATTACAATGAAGAAAATAATCTATTCTTCATGATATGGGCCCTATTTGACTGATACTTTTAGTCAATATTTGATGATTTGTCGACAGAAATAAATACTAAATGCCTCTGTAATGCTGATACAGGTGGATTTAGTCCAGGTTTATACATTTTATGTCTCAGTGCATTCTGAGTTGGAACATATTTTCAAAGTATATTTTTATTGGAGATTTTATTGGTAAACTCAAAATAAAAGTTCCTGAACTGTTCTTGAACTGTGTGGAGCCTTTACATTATGTGGATCTTAACACTTTCATTTAGAAATGCGGTTCCTTTAAGGAACCTTTGTTTTAAAGCATGTATATTTCTGTTGGTCCCTTTCATCATAAATGAAAAAAAAAACACAAATTGCTGCTTTTTCAAAAATGTATTATATGTATTGTTTCTTGTATGTACACAGGAAATCTGCAAAACATGTAACTGACTGGTTTTCAGTGTTTTATAGTCTGTAGAAGCACATTTAACCACAAGGGCTCAATCTATTGGATTTGAGAGACATATCAGGCCTTCTTTAATGCACATTAATATTCACTTTGTATTAATCATGAAGAAAGAAAAGTATCACTCAGTTCTTCAACATCCCACAAAATGGTTTATAGATCATTGGACAAATTTTCATTCTTCAACAGGATAATGATCTCAAGACGTGTCAAAATTATATCCAGTCCAAAGTAAGTTTAGAGATTAATGTGTTCTCCCCAGGCTCTAGATCATTCTCCCACTGACTGCAGGGATGAGCTGGAATGAGCTCCAGCAAATAAGACAGAACCCTTTGCAGCCTGAAAAGGTGCAGGGAGGGTTGGGACACAAGTTATTTCTGAAGGTTGTGATGAATCTGTGAAAACTTCACTTACAATACATGTTGTTACACTACAAAACCAGTCAATTACATTTGTTTTACGTATTTCTAAAGATGTAATACAGTTTTGAAAGAGCAGCCCATTGGTTATTATAATAATTTTTAAATCTGAGGGTGAGCCTTCGGGGCCTGTAAATGAGAAGGTTTTAATAACATTAGAAAAAGTATTCATTCAAAACAGTTTTAAAAATAGGAAAAACCCATTTGTGAGGTGTTGAGGTTTTGATACGACAGTGACAATCTGACAGCCAGGTTTAAAAATATTAATAAATAAACAATCAAATGAATAAATAAATAAATCAATAAAAGTGGGACAAAACATTTTTTTCATACATTGTATCCATAAATGAAAGCTTTTACATCAGAATGACTACAGTAAAGGCCGAATGGCACTACTGTACCACCGTGTGAGAGGGCGGTGGAGAAGTTCATGTCCATGTGGTGTGACTGGATGCTCCATCACTTAAATGAGTTGAACGTCGAGGCAATCTGTGTTTAGACACTTCCTCTTTTAAAAACAGGCCACTCCTTCTGTTGTAATCTCCGATCTCCATCCTAAATATGGACTCCTTGGGCTCATCAGTCCCAGCATCAAGAGAACCATCCTTAGATGAGTCAGCAATGCTAGGCTAACTGATAACCCATATGCTGCCTCTCTTCTCTGTTCGAAGGTGTATGAGATGGATTGTAAGACATATTCACACACTTAAAGAGGAGAGAGTAGAATGAATGTCGGCTTTCAAGGTTTTTTTGGGCGAGTGGGGGGGTTGGGGGTGTTGTTGTCCATTGGATTGTTCTTGGCATTGTAGACTCCAGGATGTATTTACAGGACCTGACTGACTAGCGTGATGGACAAGATCACGGTCACCACGGAGACGCTGGCGGGGGATGCAGATGACTGTCTGGCTCTGTTGTTCTCCGACTGGTGGGAGTCCATGGAGTCGATTGAGCCATCCATATTGGGGTCCAGCATACCCTGGAATAAAAGACAAACGTTAGTGAAACGTATGATGGAAAAAGTAGATGCGGGTTATTTTAAGGGTTAACAGGCGTTCTGCTGGGTTCTGGTTGATTTTAAGGCAAAGTTTCCCAAAAAAAGGGGTTAGGGTGTTGGCCCTCTAATCAGAAGGTTGGGGGATTGAATTCAAATTGCTAGTGTCACCAACTGCTAGGGTACCGTCCCCACACACTGCTCTCCGGGCACCCCTTGTTGGCTGCAGCCCACTGCTTCACTTGGTGAATGGGTGAAAATGCAGAGAAAGAATTTCACACTGTTCACATTGTGCTGTGGTGTGTTCACGTGTGATTGTAAGGGTTAAAGGTCCCAAGACATGAACATTTCATTTTATGAGATTTTTAACCTTAATACGAGTTCCCCTAGCCTGCCTACGGTCCTGCAGTGGCTATAAAAGGCAATAGGTGTAAAGAACGCTTTGATCATCCTGCTCCGCCGTTAAGAGAATGACAGCTCAGATGGCCCGATCTGGAATTTGGCCCATAGGTCATCATATGGGGAAAGGTTTACATCCCCTTTCTCATGCTTTGCCTGCCCAGAGACTTTCACCCCCCTCCCCTAAAAAATGCTATGTATGAGAGACCACTTTCCTCTCTAGAGACATCATGGCTTGCAAACGAGTGAGTGAAGCATGGCAGCTGCTCTGAGCACAAATATATTTTTTTAGTTCCTTCATGTGAGCCACTGAAAAACCAGTGGATTAATTTTATTTTCACTGGAAATGCGACACAATACAGAGCTAGTCTTGCTGAAAGGCTGAAAATTGAGTCTGGATCAGTTCCAACTCTCCTTGGCTCAGCTACAAACCTCGGACAAGTAAGTCAACGCTATATAATTTAGTTGTTTTGCTCAAGAATTCAAGAATTCTGTATATGGTTACCTAGATTTTTACCTTTATGATGTGGCTGTAACATTAGCTCTGAAGCTAACAGCTAACAGCCCAGTTAGCAGGCTACCGTCGCAAATGTAAAGGTAGAGTAATGCGTAGTGTGCGTAGTGTGTGTTATTTGGGCAAACTGCTGTTAGTGTTAGGGGCCGTTCACATATCGCGCCTAAAAACGCGTGGAAAACGCGAGGTGCGTCGCTTTCTCTTTTTTTCCAAAAGCGATCGGGCGCTTGCGCCCCAGAGGCGTCTGCCGTTGCTAAGAAACCATCAGTCACGCTCTCCAATTCCTCCAGGAGCTCCGCCTGGACAACGGGAGTCTCGCAGCCTGTTTCAGACTCTCTACAAGGACCAGCTGGGTTTTATTTTAGGAAATAAACAAATCATAAAGTTCAGGAAATCCCTGGACCACAATGATGAGCCGCTGCTCTGTGTTTCTGCTGAGGCGTCAGTGTGACGGAAAAGGCGAGGGAGCTAATTGGTTGAATCTTGTCACATGACCCGCGGTGCGCTTGCGGCATTCTGAAAAGTTGAGATGCTTTCAACTCGACGCGGCGCGGACGCGCCTGAAAAAAACGGGCGCGTCGCACCGCTTCCATTATGAGCGCGGCTGCCGCGCGTCTACATTTGAAATAATGGACTTGCGAGCGCAAAAGGCGCGATATGTGAACGGCCCCTTATGGCGCACACAATATCTGCCTTTCCCCTCATTGAAATGACTATGAGTGAGCACCTCTGCAAACCAGGGTGATCAGATGAGAATGAGTCTTACAGCAACAGAGCTATAGGCACTGATACCAACTGCTTGTGTAGCGGGACAGAATTGGGGCTGTTTAAAACATCCCCAATTCTCTCCGGTAATTTTCCAGCCTAGTGCTGATAGGTTGGTCTACTCACGGGGCCAGCCATAAAAGGAGGCATGAGTTAAGACACCTAGGTCACCGGGGTCCTAGCTGAGCAGAGTCGCGTAAACGGCCCCTCCTTGGGCCAGCGTGCATCACGCGTGGTCCAGCAGGGGACAAGTGGCGTCGGTGAAGGGTTATTCCTGCCGTCGCGAGGGG
>JBBPDE010221697.1:0-13434 GCA_037974605.1 Nannopetersius ansorgii | reverse complement strand
CACACACACACACACACACACACACACACACACACACACACACACACACACACACACACACACACACACACAGGCATTACTCACACTCTAACCTTCACTTCACTTGCTCCTGTGGGTGATCCCCCCTCCAACCGACCTGCTGAGGGTGTTTTCAGGCCAGTGCCTGGGTAATTACAATGAGCTCATACAGGGGGCGGCAGCTTGTACGTGTGTATGTGTCTATGTGTGTGAGTTTGTGTGTGTGTCCATGTGTGTGTCACAGGGGACACAGCTCTGTGTGTGAGAATCTAACCACAAGCAAACAATTAATGAAAATTGCAGCCTTTGTTCAAATGAAATTATTTTGATAAGATTTGTAACTCGTGCTTTCCGTGTTTATAATGATTATAACTGACAGAAATAACAAAAGCAGCCATTACAGGCAAGTACACTTTTATAAATTGGATCATGTCAATTAGATTGAAGGGCTTATGTAGTGTTAGGAATGCTGTCCTTCAGTAAAGTGTTACTCATGATCTACGATTATTATACACATTATTATTTGAGACGACCAGATCAATTTCTTTTTGAAGTTCAAACCCCAAGTTCATTTGTACAGTGTTCAGTAAATCAGTTCATCTGGATGGCCCTAATTTGCACAGTACAGTTACTGTAAAAGTGGATCTCGCAGTACAGTGTGGGCCAAATAACACTTGCGTTTGTGGGTTTTGACCCTGTTGAAAAGAGCTTCAAAGCATCTTCAAAGAGCCTTCAGACCCGAACAGTCAGCTATGAATCAGCTGTGGGTTGTTAAAAAGAAAACTTATTAAAAAGAAAGTGCTGCGCGCGTCACAGCTTTACTAGAAAAATCATTACATATCCTTCCTGATTAGCCGCTGTGGCTGACTGCTAATTGGGCTAAATGTGTGTAGGCAAGGCGAGGTGATGGCATTCCTAGTAGTGAATCATTTCTGGTCAGTTGCTGAAATCCAATAAGCATTTACTAGAATTTCACCTTTTTGCCTTTTCTCTTGAACTCTTAGTCATGCCTCCTAACAGACAGAGCAGTGTACTGCATGTCCAAACAGATGAGTAAGTTAGTTGAATGTGATTTGAAAGGATGTTGTATTTAAGACTAAAATGTACACAGCAGGTTTGTGGCTGGTTTCTAAATTTTAAAAACTTGATAAAGTAACATGGTCTTATTTTTATGCACTTTTGTTGTATTTTACATGGTAGTATATTCATTTTTTCAAGCTTATGTTTTTTTGGTAACATGCTAATTGAAGACTTCCTACATAGGTACTTCATACACACACACTGAATAGCATGAATTTAAAAGCAATTTAAGTAATTATGTACAGCTTGACATGAGTGGTGGTACTGACAAAGAAAATAAGGGCATCATTATATAAGTAATAGCTCTTAATTGGCTTCTTACTAGTTCCTACAGACACAAGCTGTTCATGAATCATCACATTATGCTTTTTTAAAGGTGCTATTTAATCCTTGTGCACGTTTTATTAGGTCCTTAAGTAGGCAAAGTATTTTTATAGTACCTTATGCCAAGAATGTGGTGTATTTCTTTCATTGTAGGTATGAATAAAAAATGTATACTTGATTATACTGTGACAAACGGTGGAGGAAGGCGACACACACACTCAGACGGAGGCAGAGAAGTCCTTTTTACATTTTATTAGTGGTAACCAAACAGCACAGCATCACCCTCACAGCCACGGGAGCAGCAGCAAGCTGCCCCCGTGCTGGCTTGCACTCTCTCTCGGTCTGCTCTCTCTAACCCAGTCCAAGCTCCAACCCGAACTACTCCTTCAACTGCCGCTGGCACTGCCCCTCCCCTTTTATAATCCACCCAAAAACCCGGGAGTTGCCACGGCGACGAGCCCAGGTGCACTCGTGGCCCCTCCCGCACCCACGCGCTGATCACACGTCCCCCACACCACCCCTGGCCTGAGCATGGACCCCCAGTGAACCCACACAGCCCCCCTCGCAAGACGTGAGCCGTCCTCGGCCACTCACCTACTCCTTTCACAGTCCTGGCGATCTGGCCGTGCGGGTCTCCCTCTCCAGGGCCCCCCCCGAACCACTCCTGCACCTACAGTGCCACAGGTGTCCGTTCTACGGCCCGGTTCGCGTACCAAGTCCACTGCGGTGGTCCGTGGTCGGACCCTGTCCCTTTTTCCGGGAGGGACAGTAAACCCAAACCGTGCCCTGGGGCGCAAACTCCTGCCCCCGGCCGCACTCCTCGTCGGCCCCCGCCAACCTGCGCTGCAGCTCCGCCGCTCTACCCACCGCCCGGGTCTCGGCCGCTGCGCCGCACTGCTTCTCCTCCCTCCGGCTCGCTCCACAGCTCGGCGGGCCCTCCAGCTCTCTCTCTCTCGGCTCGCTCGGCCTCTCCTCTCCCCGACTCGCTCTGCAGCTCGGCGAGTTCTCCAACTCTCTCTCTCTCTCGGCTCGCTCGGCCTCTCCTCTCCCCGACACGCTCTGCAGCTCGGTGGGCTCTCCAACTCTCGCCGACTCGCCCTGTAGCTCGCTGTCCCACACACACCTGGTCTCCAGCCGCCATTTTGCGCTGCTTCCCTTTCTCTCCGCTCCATCCCGCACCGCAGCTCGCTGACCCACATACCTCGGGTCCCAGCTGCCCTTTTGCGCGCCTCTCTCTCGTCGCTGCCCCTCGTCGAATCCGGCTCTCGGCCCGGTTTCTTCTCGATGCCCCGTTGGGGTTTCCAGCCGTCTTCTTTCACAGCCACGTCGAGTCCGGCTCCCGGCACGGTTTCTCCAGCCGTCTTTGTCACGGCTCTGGCAGGGTTTCTCCAGCCGTCTCCCCCACGGCTCTCTCTCTCTCTGCCTCCGCTGCCCCTCGTCGAGTCTGGCTCCCGGCACGGTCTCTCCTTGACGCTCTGGCAGGGTTTCTCCAACCGTCTCTCTCACAGCTTCGTCGAGTCCGGCTCTCGGCCCGGCTTCTTCTCGACGCCCCGTTCGGGTTTGCAGCCGTCTTCTTTCACGGCCACGTCGAGTCCAGCTCCCGGCACGGTCTCTCCAGCCGTCTCTCTCACGGCTCTGTCTGACGCTTGGCAGGCTTACTGGGTGGCTTGCTTCGGGGCTTGTCTGGCTCCGACTCTCCTCCCTCCGGCTCTGCCTCACCGGCTGCGAGTCTCTCTGGGGGCCTGGCGTTCCCAGCCTCTGGCTCTCTCCTCTGCACCACTGCTCGCTCTTTCTTCTCTCTCCGCTCCGGTGGTGTGTGTCGGCCTTCCCCCACGGCGCGTATCCCACTTCTGACACCAACATGACGAACGGTGGAGGAAGGCGACACACACACTCAGACGGAGGTAGAGAAGTCCTTTTTACCTTTTATTAGTGGTAACCAAACAGCACAGCATCACCCTCACAGCCACGGGAGCAGCAGCAAGCTGCCCCTGTGCTGGCTTGCACTCTCTCTCGGTCTGCTCTCTCTAGCCCAGTCCAAGCTCCAACCCGAACTACTCCTTCAACTGCCGCTTGCACCTCCCCTCCCCTTTTATAATCCACTCAAAAACCCAGGAGTTGCCACGGCGACGAGCCCAGGTGCACTCGTGGCCCCTCCCACACCCACGTGCTGATCACGCGTCCCCCACACCACCCCTGGCCTGAGCATGGACCCCCAGTGAACCAACCGTTAACCCCTAAAGTGCCAGATCGCCACAATACTTTGATATTTCATAATCTGATCCGTTTTAAAGACATTTTTAATCCAGTTATTTGACCTGATGTTGGATAAGCACTTCTCTTTTGTTGCACGGTGTGTGTGTGTGTGTGTGTGTGTGTGTGTGTGTGTGTGTGTGTGTATGTGTGTGTGTGTGTGTGTGTGTGTGTGTAAAGACCCCAGGGTTTGCCCCTCCTCTCAGGAACTGCGTGGTTGGTTTTTTTTAGTGGGGTGTGCCCTCTAGGAATGAGGCCAAATGACCTCATCATCCAGAGCTTGCGTCTGCCGCTATGCACTGTGGGATACCTACATAGCTATGGCCTCTACTGCAGCCAGCGGGTGTCGTCACAACACCTCACCCATGCTAACACTGCGCAGTACACGCAGCTAATAAACACATTCTTAAACCAAGAACACGCTCTCACAAGTTTATCCAAGCTTCTTTAACTCTAGAAGTCCTGGAGTACCATCATTACATAAGTGTGTGACAGCTGTAATCGTTCATATATAATGAGGTACCCAAGCAGCAAATCATTCATGTATCAAGAGAACCTTTACAGATGAAAGCAAGCAGGCATGCGGTTGTTGTGGCTAGCGGTTTAAGACAAAAGCTGGCACTCTCTTAAAAAAAGGTACTAAATGCTCACTAGGATGGTAACTTTTAGATAGTGAACCCTTGCATACAGCACCATAACTGTATCATATTCTGGCTTTGGATGCACTGATACTATACACTGTTGTACATCCCAGCCATTTTGTACCGGCTGGTTTGAGTTTGCACCTGTCATAACACTGACAAAACTGTTGATACATCTAAAATGCTCATTTTCACCTGTCCTTAATTAATGTTCTGTAAAAGTACAAACACAATATGACAACATCATTGACCTAGAAAAACATATTTAAATAATGTATGTTTATTCATGTGTTACAATTGAAATTAGGCATATATTATGAGGTGTCCAAGCAGAAAGAAAACCCTTATAGATAAAAGCAAGCAGGCACACAGTTATTGCAGCTAGAGGTTAAAGACAAAAGGTGGCAAACACTTCAAAAAAGGGTACTAAATGGTCATTGGGGTGTTCAACTAAAGGGTAACTTTTAGTTAGCGAACAATTGTATATGGCACCATAACTGTATCATATTCTAGTTTTGGATGCACTGATTCTGCTATTTGATTCTACACACCCCACACACACACTTGTTAGATGCTTTCAATTTCAGCTACTAGGTAGTTCCAGTAGGGCAAACTCTAAAATGTGCAGGACAGGATCCCTCCAGAACAAGGGTGTTAGGGAATGAGATGCACAACTTAGACAGTTCTGGCCTCCAGGTGGTGCACATTTGGAGTCAGTTAAATCACACAGAGGGGCCTTAAGGACCATTGTGTTATCTCTGAAGGTACCTTGACTTCATTTATACCCTGGGGGACAAATGCAAGGGTTCTTTTCTGCTTACGACATTGTGTCAAAGTCTTAGGTACTCGAGACCATAGAATGTACATTTCATTTTCAAGTATCAGCTTTTTAAACTAGTTCCTAACTTTTCCTTGAAGAAGTCCACGATTGTTTGTACTTACATTACTTACATATTGTAAGGACTCGTACGGGAGTAGAGGTGTTGGACCAGCCAGGTGTTCCCAGTGCAAATCACAGCTCCAGGTGGAGCTGAGTTCTAGGTTTCCTGGGACCATATAAAGGACTGTAGGACATCCAGCCAGTGCGAAGTATTCTAGCCACACCTAGTTACCAAGCGTTCTCTCTTTGACTCCTGTGTTTTCTAGTGCTTTGACCTCTTTTTCTGGACATTGGATTATCCCTTTTTGCCTGCCGGACTTTTCTGTATTTTTGTGCTCTGTGTTACGTTTTCTGTGGACTGTTGTCATTAAATTCCTCAGTTAACTTTGTTTCTGCTTTTGGGTCCATCTTCTGTGATCATTACACATATCTGGTTTGGCTCAGTCAGTGTTAAAATTTAACTTAAATCCTATTTGGAGAAGGAGAGGATCGAGTACAAATCTGGAATTAAACTTTATACGACCTTGTAAAAAAAGTACTTTATACAAAAAAAAAAACTTTGAACAAAATGTTTCGATGAGAGACAAGGGAGAAACAATTCATACCAAACTGACACATGATTTCATCAATGGCAAAAACCATGACTGTTTAACATAAACAGTGCTGAGTACACCCTAAAACCATGAAACCATCTCCAGACCAAATGCACGCGCACTGTACAAGTTAAACCATTTCATGAGTAATGAAACTTCCGAAACACAGTCATTACCACACCCCAGCTAATCGAATTACCTGTCAGTTTCCTGTTAACTGTACACTCTTCTGTTCCACCATTGACTTGTGAAAGCCTCCCTCTCAAACATGGACTCAGACAAGTGCTGACTTAAGCTGAGTGCACCGGCATCACTTTTTGTAACAAGTGTCTCTTGTTTTCCATTACACTGTTTGTTTTTTGTCTTTCATTTAATTATTATTTTATTAACCCTTATAGTCACGCATGAACACACCTCACAGTGTGAAATTTTTTCTCTGCATTTAACCCATTCAAGCCCCGGGCAGCAGCGTGTGGGGACGGTACCCTTGACAGCTCAAGGGTACCTCAGTGGTGACACAAGCAGTTGGGATTCAAACCCACAACCTTCAGATTGCAGGGCCAACATCCTAACCACTAGGCCACGTTAGGGAGTTAGTGATGGTGTGAGGAGGTCTCTTTGTTCAAGGGTACCTCAGTGGTGTCATTGGCTGTTCTGGGATTTGAATCCATAACCTTCCGATCACACGGACAACTCCCTAACCACCAGGCCACCTGTTGCCTCTGCCCCTGAGTTCTCAACATCCCTGTAAATTACCAGTAAGGGTGTGGAACATTCGACTTTGTGTTAAAGGAACTGCCCGCTGGTTTCTACTTAGTGGGTTTGAGTCATTGGGTTTCCTGTTCTTTTTAAAACAAAGAGGAATAACCATTGAAATCATTGTTTTGGGGTGTTTACTGTACACTGCAGATGAAGCAGACTTGGGAAACACTGGGGTATTCCTTTAATGTAATTATGTTAATGCTAAAAGTATAACGTGTTTGCACTCACACTAACCATCCACAACTCCTACCCTTTAGACTGAAGCTCATCTTGTGTTTCACAGTTTGTGTTAAGGCTTATTTAGATTGGAATAGCTTATCAGCAAAGTGTCTGTCATACATTTTTTACACGACTCGTCAGTGATGAAGGCCTCACATCCTGTCCCTAGTTTCTAGTGGGTTGCATTTTCAACCGATTCAGATATTTGCATCAGATTATGTGATCACTGAAAATGAAAAGTTGGTTAAATTATTAATATAAAGCAACTCTTTGTAACCTCAACTCACAACCATAATCAGTCTTTGGGATCTTGCTTTTCTGGCTGACTTTTTTTTCTCCTTCTGCTATCTCTCAGCATAGGGAAGATAGAAATGATCTTCTACCACCCATCATTTCATGATTTGAGAAGTGTTTAAAATGCATTTCTACAGGCCAAATAAGGCAAGTTGCTAAATCATGGGGATGTCTATAGAGTTATAATTAGTCAAATTGTGTGTAAAGCAGGATGAGTTTAGTGTGGAAGAACTTGACTGGCCCGCACAGAGCCCTGACCACAACACCATACCACATCTTTAGGATTAACTGGAACAGAGATTGTGAGCCAGGCCTTCTCGTCCAACATCAGTGCCTGACCTCATTAAGACTCTATATAGAGTTCCCCAACCACTGAGTCATTTGGTTACTGGGCCAAACAGAGTCTGAAAGATCTTTTATTTTGAAAAAAACTAAACAAAACAAAAACGCTCATCTCGGTTACGTGATACGTGCATCTAAAATTTAGCCTACAAGGTATCAAAATGAGTAAAAGACAATGTACTTTGTTTTTAGTTGTATTGTGGCGATCTGGGCCTTTAGGGGTTAATGGAAGGGGTATGGTGGGTTCATTGGGTGTCCATGCTCGGGCCAGGGGTGGTGTGAGGGGCGCGTGATCAGCGTGTGATGTAGGGCAGGGGCTCATCACCACTTGGGTAGTTTTTCTTGGGGTTAGGGAGGGGCTAAGGGGTTTGGCTCCTCAGTTGGAGTTTGGGAGCACTAAAGAGAGGACGTGCTGTTTTGCTGTGTGTGTGCTGCAAAATAAAACGCTGAGAAAATGCAAGTTTCTGACTGCCTGTCGCCTTCCTCCACTGCTCGTCACAATATTGTTTTACATGAAATTGGTCAGTGGCGCAAAAAAGGTTGGGCCAATGCTCTACAGGATGAATGGGCACAAATTCCCACAGAAACCCTCCAAAATCTCAAGGAAAGCCTTATAAGAAGAATGGAAGCTGTTATAGCTGCAAAGTGGGGACCAACTCCATATTAAAGCCTTTGGGGCAGCTGAAGGCCTAGTGGTTAGGGTGTTCGCCCTGTGATCAGGAAGTCATGGGTTTGATTCTCAAGACTGCTAAGCACCTCTGAGGTACCACACCTTGCTCCTGGCTGCCCCCTGCTTCACTTGGTGAATGGGTGAAATGCAGAGGAAGAATTTCGTGCTGTTCACACTGTGTGCTGTGGTGTTTACATAAGACAGAGTGGTCATTTTCACATGTATTAAGATTATGTCATTAACGTCCCTGCTGGTGTAATAGGGGCAGTTGGTAGCCTAGTGGTTAGGGCATTTGCCCTGCGATCAGATTCGATTCCCAAGACTGCTAGGCACCACTGAGGTACCCTGAGCAAGGTACCGTCCCCACACACTGCTCCCCGGGCACTGTGTTCGTAGCTGCCCCCTGCTTCACTTGGTGAATGGGTTAAATGCAGAGGGTGAATTTCGTGCTGTTCACACTGTGTGCAGTGGTGTGTTCACGTATGACCGAATGATCACTTTCACTTCACTTAGTCAGATGCCCCAATACTTTTGTCCACAAAATTACTTCAGTTATATTAGTATTTCTTAGTATTAGCAGACAGTGGTTTGAGTTCACCTGCAATACCAGTAAGAGTCCTTAAAAGTCAGTTAAGCATCTGTCAATCATCTAGTTCCTCTTCAGTGGTCAGTTTCTGAACACAGATACACTCTTGGCTGTATGACAGTCTAACCTAAGACTGACATGCGTAAAATCCCAGCAACGCCCCAGTAACTGCAACACCATGTATCAGTGTCACTGCTTTCCTGAAAACAGTCACCAAAGCATTATTTGGTCAACGGTGGACTTGTGGTCAGATACTGACCAATAAGTAGCCAGTATAAATGATTCAGAAAGTAGCATGAAAATGATCTGTAAATCCTGCGGCACTGAGAGGGAGGGAAAGTTTAAGTGGGCTAATCAGCCTTATCAGTCAACAGCTAACTGACAAGATTTCCAGTTTGTCAGAAATATCAGTTTTGCTCATATGATATTTGTCAGTGGTGTGATTCATGATTGAGTGTTCTCTGGTATCTCAGACCTGTACCTGTTTTTAACTCCTAGTCAGCCCAGCCCCAGATACAGAGGCTTTCTGCAATACTCCAGGTATTCTGAGAACATGGGAGTTAACCCATACAGTTGAATAAGACTTCCTGCTTTCCTTGAATATAAATTCATGTACATCCATAGTCATCTTTGTGATGCAAAGTGGAATTCCCACTTAGCTATGAATGCAGACGAGCAAGTGAAATTTACCATGAATCTCCAGAACTAAGACGTGGATGAGAATAGTGTGCTGGGGCAAATCTCCAATGACTCTAACACAAAGGAGTCTCTGCACTCTGTTAAATTCATCTCTGCTCTGAAATCTGATTAGCTGAGGCATATTGCTTGGCCAAAAATGTATTGCAGTGATTATTAAAATAATGATGAATTAACTCTTATTAATTAATATAATTATTAATGAACTCTTATTAATGAATTGGTTGTTGTACATTGGTTGGAACATAAATTGTGGATATTTCATTAAAATACAAGCCAGTCATGCCTGGATGTTATGTTGACTTTACTCTGCTTTGCATCATTCTTTAGCTGTGGGA
This sequence comes from Nannopetersius ansorgii, assembly GCA_037974605.1. Lineage (NCBI taxonomy): Eukaryota > Metazoa > Chordata > Actinopteri > Characiformes > Alestidae > Nannopetersius > Nannopetersius ansorgii. The sequence goes on along the minus strand of JBBPDE010221697.1, from coordinate 3,738 downwards.
ACATCACTGTAAAACACGGCCTCATCGCTGGGCCACTGTGGAAAACTATGGACAACTGTGGAAACTGGACAAGCTAAGTGCTCACCCTGCCCATTCATTTTAAACAGCCTAATATCCGGATGGTGATGTCACAGGTGTGCCTGTTTCAGTCAGCAATAAATGTAAACTACTCATTTTATTCTTTTTAGAATAATAAGTTCAGAATTTAGCATGACCCTTTAATGTGTTACTGAATGTTTGTATGTTACTGAATGTTTGGTCTCATTTAATTCATAACCACTTGCACTAATTATGTTATTTTTTTTTATTATCTTCCATAGTTATTTGTTACTTTATGTTATTTTTATATTACATTTCCACTGTTACTACTGTTCTGGTTTTTTTTTAAACTCTTATTGTGTATCTTTATTTCCTATTGTTGCATTGAGCATGTTTAGGACAAAAGTATTGCCCTCGGGATAAATAGGTTTTTTTCTTATTTTATCTTATCTTCATTTTAACATGTGAATGTTTTATGTCCAATTACTGGGGCCCCTATTCTTCTGCTGTAGAACTCCCTGCTTTGCCCCTCATGACAGTGAATGCCATGACAAATGATCATACCTCTTTACAGCTTACTGCGTGAAACTTTGGCATTAGCAATTAGACTGAGAGTTTATTGGGTTAATATTAGAATGCTGCATTATGCGACTTGTGAGCGCTAATTCATTGGGAGTGTGTATTTGATCTGGCTTTAGTTATTTCTTGAGTTTCCAATTTCCATCCTAATTTAGTTTTGTCCATTTCTACCCACTAGCTAGGACTCCTCCAATCTCATGAACATGTTGCCTCCAAGTGATTTAAAGCACCACCACATCACATTAGACAGCTCAACATGCTTGGAGGAGAACATTAACTGCTAATTCTGTTACATCAACTAAGAGATGCCTGCACTGGCTGTGATGGGAAGAGGGAGAGCCATCCCACCTAGACAGTTGTGCTCGCTTGAACTCTTGGCCATGGACGGCCAGGGATCGAACACGCAATGTTGTAAGACAGTTGGGAGCCCAATTAACTGTGACTAGTCATAGGTGGTCCAGTTTCTCACATCTCCAGGGTTGGAGGTTACACATTCTCCTCGTGGTGGCATAGGTTTCCTCCAGGGTCTGGGTTTTCTCCCACAGTCCAATGACATGCATGTCAGGTGAATTGGGGATTCTAAATTGACCATAGATGTAAGCGAATGGTGTGTGTGTGTGTGTGTGTGTGTGTGTGTGTGTGTGTGGTTACAGAAAATGAATGAATGAATGGATGGATGATTAATCATGACAGCCTGATTACCATACATATTTCTCCTGTCTACTGGTGCTGTGACCGTCTGTGGATGGGTGTGGGGTACTGAGTCTGCCTTTAACTGGTGAGTTAGTATGATGTGTGTATGTGATGCAACTGCAGCCATAGTTCATGCAGGCCTTTCTGCTGGGGTTAATAAAATTGCAGCCACAGAGAGAGTGGGGAACGGAGCACGTCAACAGGGAAAAGCATTGTGTATTTTTTTCCTCTCACAGCCCCCTCCCAGCTGATGCCTTATTCCGCAGCAGGGCGGATGGAAAAGTGAAAGTAAGGAGAGAGAGCGAGAGAGAGGGTGCAATGAAGTCATTACAGAGTTGTCATGCCGTAATTGCAGAAGCATTCATTTTTATTTTCATCACTTAGCAACGCTCTGTATGGGTGTGTGTTTGCATATGTGTATGTGTGTGTATGTGTGTTGCACCCTGTCGCTCTCTCTCTCTCTCTCTCTCTCTCTCTCTCTCTCGCTGTACAGATGTAATAAGAATGAAGCATTTTCTCTAAAAATAATCATCTTACAGTAGATGGGATTTTCATTTTTTTGCACAATAAACTGCATAAGATTCAGAGTGTGTGTGCCACACACACACACACACACACACACACACACACACACACTCACTCGACTCTATCACATCTGACATTCCAGTATATGATCAGAATTGTCTTAAGAAATAACCAGCCTGACCACCATCTCTGGCTTGAATATGTGTCCCAATACTTTTGTCCATATAGTGTATACAACATAGTCCTGATGTAAAGGTCACGATGTGCCTCCTCCGAATCATATGAAGCACCACCACATCTTTTAAAACTCTTGCTAATGCAACATCATTGCATTGCATAACAGTTGAACACGCTTGAAGGAGAACACTAACTTCCAATTCTATTACATGCTGGCAAGCATCACACTGAGTAGTCAGGGAGGGCCATCCTAACCCACCCAGCAGGGGGTAGGAGTCAGTTGTCCTGGGGCGCACCCTTGGAGGAGACTCACAGACCATAAATGAACAAATAATAGTAATAATACACCTATAGTGATACAAATGACAGACTTTTGGAACTCTGCTTTTGTTTCACTCACTCACTCATATGAGCCGACCAGAGAAACATGAGTGGGGAATGAGGACAGCGCAGACGAAACAGACGAACGTAAGGCAGCAGGATGGCAGACAGTAATAAGGGGGATGAATTAAACATCTGTTATCACAAAAGATGTCTGTGCAGTGGAGATAGAATAAGTTTAGTTTTTTGGCCTGCTGCCAAGATAGCACCCAATTAGAGTTAAGCACCAGAAATATCCATTTTCAAAACTACGTTATAATAACTGTATAATATTAATAAAAAATATTGTTCTTTTTTATTTAGTAGTAGTGTTGTTACTTTACATTATTATAGATGTCGAAAAAATAAGTGATTCCAGACTTTGGAACCGTAGATGTATTATTTTTTACAGGGAAATAAATATGCAAATCATTGCCTTCCCAGGTCCTCATTGCTGATGCAGTCTCTGTCTCAGAAGTGTCCATTTAATTGAGCATTCAAACAGCAGTATGCTGCCGCCCAGACACCAATCTAACAAGGTCGCGTGTCAGCGTTCAATCAGAGTGACCCCATCCACTCGGCTGGGTCGGCCGACAGCTCTGTAATGTTAGGTGCTGATCTGATGTGTGTGCGTTTGATGGGGGTGGAGCCGCGGGGCAGGATGCAGCAGCATGAATACACACACACACACAGATCTACATGGAGCCGTCTCGACGAAATGGCCCTGAGTTCAGAATCGTGTCTGATTAGAAGACTTCTTCATGGCTATGAGGCACAAACAGAGTGGAGTCCACAGAGAATAAAGTTCTGACTAATAGGCCTGTGCGATTGAACATTAATGATAATTAACTTTGTTGAAATTGTTATTCATGAATATGGCATTTTTGAGAAAACGGTCATGTGTTCTGACACTGATCGCTTATTTTTCTTCGCCTGTTGATGCACAGTGATGTAATTAAAACTCAGAAACTGTTTAAAAGAAGCTTTCGAGTACTTTACAATCAAATATTGCCTGTGGCGAAACATACAAACTCGCAGTGGTGCAATTTGGCCGGCCCCTACTAATCAAGCAAGTTAATTTAAATTAGAATTTTCAGGTCAGGTCATTTTCAGGTCAAGAAGATCAGGTCATATAATAAACTTATATTGTGCTCTTGAGGAATAAGCCATTGCAACACCTAATAATCTCTTGTGTATGTTATATTGACCCTTTATATTTGTAGATTTGTCCTTGACTATGAGTGTGTCCGAAACCGCGCACTACGGTCAGTGCACTGAGATGTAGTGTGTAGTGCGCACTGCGCACTGCCTTCAGTAGTACACACTGCCGGGGATAAGTGCTGTCCGAAATGGAACACTAACGTT